>JBBELK010001443.1:0-66256 GCA_037783545.1 Henricia sp. BOLD:AAB3569 | reverse complement strand
GACCACACTTTGACCAAAATCCCGTCCCAAACTGGGCCGTGTCAGCGACAGTCCGAAGGACTGAGCATGCGCACGAGTCAGGAGTACACCAAAGAGGTGTGTACAGACAGCCACAGGTTGCGGGAGCATCCAGGAAGCGCCAACCCCTTTTTTTTCTAAACTCTGAAATTTATCTGCCATTTCCCGGCGAAAGCCTGTCAATTTTTTAGGACAAGTGCGCAATATAGAGTCTTTGCAGCATGCAAAATTTGAAGTTCGTCGGAACATTTTTCGACCTCCAAATTTGCCGACGTTTGGACCACACTTTGACCAAAATCCCGTCCCAAACTGGGCCGTGTCAGCGACAGTCCGAAGGACTGAGCATGCGCACGAGTCAGGAGTACACCAAAGAGGTGTGTACAGACAGCCACAGGTTGCGGGAGCATCCAGGAAGCTCCAACCCTTTTTTTTCTTCTAAACTCTGAAATTTCTCTGCCATTTCCCGGCGAAAGTCTGTCAATTTTTTAGGACAAGTGCGCAATATAGAGTCTTTGGAGCATGCAAAATTTGAAGTTCGTCGGAACATTTTTCGACCTCCAAATTTGCCGACGTTTGGACCACACTTTGACCAAAATCCCGTCCCAAACTGGGCCGTGTCAACGACAGTCCGAAGGACTGAGCATGCGCACGAGTCAGGAGTACACCAAAGAGGTGTGTACAGACAGCCACAGGTTGCGGGAGCATCCAGGAAGCGCCAACCCCTTTTTTTTCTAAACTCTGAAATTTCTCTGCCATTTCCCGGCGAAAGTCTGTCAATTTTTTAGGACAAGTGCGCAATATAGAGTCTTTGGAGCATGCAAAATTTGAAGTTCGTCGGAACATTTTTCGACCTCCAAATTTGCCGACGTTTGGACCACACTTTGACCAAAATCCCGTCCCAAACTGGGCCGTGTCAACGACAGTCCGAAGGACTGAGCATGCGCACGAGTCAGGAGTACACCAAAGAGGTGTGTACAGACAGCCACAGGTTGCGGGAGCATCCAGGAAGCGCCAACCCCTTTTTTTTCTAAACTCTGAAATTTCTCTGCCATTTCCCGGCGAAAGTCTGTCAATTTTTTAGGACAAGTGCGCAATATAGAGTCTTTGGAGCATGCAAAATTTGAAGTTCGTCGGAACATTTTTCGACCTCCAAATTTGCCGACGTTTGGACCACACTTTGACCAAAATCCCGTCCCAAACTGGGCCGTGTCAGCGACAGTCCGAAGGACTGAGCATGCGCACGAGTCAGGAGTACACCAAAGAGGTGTGTACAGACAGCCACAGGTTGCGGGAGCATCCAGGAAGCGCCAACCCCTTTTTTTCTAAACTCTGAAATTTCTCTGCCATTTCCCGGCGAAAGTCTGTCAATTTTTTAGGACAAGTGCGCAATATAGAGTCTTTGGAGCATGCAAAATTTGAAGTTCGTCGGAACATTTTTCGACCTCCAAATTTGCCGACGTTTGGACCACACTTTGACCAAAATCCCGTCCCAAACCGGGCCGTGTCAACGACAGTCCGAAGGACTGAGCATGCGCACGAGTCAGGAGTACACCAAAGAGGTGTGTACAGACAGCCACAGGTTGCGGGAGCATCCAGGAAGCGCCAACCCCTTTTTTTCTAAACTCTGAAATGTCTCTGCCATTTCCCGGCGAAAGTCTGTCATTTTTTTAGGACAAGTGCGCAATATAGAGTCTTTGGAGCATGCAAAATTTGAAGTTCGTCGGAACATTTTTCGACCTCCAAATTTGCCGACGTTTGGACCACACTTTGACCAAAATCCCGTCCCAAACTGGGCCGTGTCAACGACAGTCCGAACGACTGAGCATGCGCACGAGTCAGGAGTACACCAAAGAGGTGTGTACAGACAGCCACAGGTTGCGGGAGCATCCAGGAAGCGCCAACCCCTTTTTTTTCTAAACTCTGAAATTTATCTGCCATTTCCCGGCGAAAGTCTGTCATTTTTTTAGGACAAGTGCGCAATATAGAGTCTTTGGAGCATGCAAAATTTGAAGTTCGTCGCAACATTTTTCGACCTCCAAATTTGCCGACGTTTGGACCACACTTTGACCAAAATCCCGTCCCAAACTGGGCCGTGTCAACGACAGTCCGAACGACTGAGCATGCGCACGAGTCAGGAGTACACCAAAGAGGTGTGTACAGACAGCCACAGGTTGCGGGAGCATCCAGGAAGCGCCAACCCCTTTTTTTCTAAACTCTGAAATTTCTCTGCCATTTCCCGGCGAAAGTCTGTCAATTTTTTAGGACAAGTGCGCAATATAGAGTCTTTGGAGCATGCAAAATTTGAAGTTCGTCGGAACATTTTTCGACCTCCAAATTTGCCGACGTTTGGACCACACTTTGACCAAAATCCCGTCCCAAACTGGGCCGTGTCAGCGACAGTCCGAAGGACTGAGCATGCGCACGAGTCAGGAGTACACCAAAGAGGTGTGTACAGACAGCCACAGGTTGCGGGAGCATCCAGGAAGCGCCAACCCCTTTTTTTCTAAACTCTGAAATTTCTCTGCCATTTCCCGGCGAAAGTCTGTCAATTTTTTAGGACAAGTGCGCAATATAGAGTCTTTGGAGCATGCAAAATTTGAAGTTCGTCGGAACATTTTTCGACCTCCAAATTTGCCGACGTTTGGACCACACTTTGACCAAAATCCCGTCCCAAACCGGGCCGTGTCAACGACAGTCCGAAGGACTGAGCATGCGCACGAGTCAGGAGTACACCAAAGAGGTGTGTACAGACAGCCACAGGTTGCGGGAGCATCCAGGAAGCGCCAACCCCTTTTTTTTCTAAACTCTGAAATTTCTCTGCCATTTCCCGGCGAAAGTCTGTCATTTTTTTAGGACAAGTGCGCAATATAGAGTCTTTGGAGCATGCAAAATTTGAAGTTCGTCGGAACATTTTTCGACCTCCAAATTTGCCGACGTTTGGACCACACTTTGAGCAAAATCCCGTCCCAAACTGGGCCGTGTCAACGACAGTCCGAACGACTGAGCATGCGCACGAGTCAGGAGTACACCAAAGAGGTGTGTACAGACAGCCACAGGTTGCGGGAGCATCCAGGAAGCGCCAACCCCTTTTTTTTCTAAACTCTAAAATTTCTCTGCCATTTCCCGGCGAAAGTCTGTCAATTTTTTAGGACAAGTGCGCAATATAGAGTCTTTGGAGCATGGAAAATTTGAAGTTCGTCGGAACATTTTTCGACCTCCAAATTTGCCGACGTTTGGACCACACTTTGACCAAAATCCCGTCCCAAACTGGGCCGTGTCAGCGACAGTCCGAAGGACTGAGCATGCGCACGAGTCAGGAGTACACCAAAGAGGTGTGTACAGACAGCCACAGGTTGCGGGAGCATCCAGGAAGCGCCAACCCCTTTTTTTCTAAACTCTGAAATTTCTCTGCCATTTCCCGGCGAAAGTCTGTCAATTTTTTAGGACAAGTGCGCAATATAGAGTCTTTGGAGCATGCAAAATTTGAAGTTCGTCGGAACATTTTTCGACCTCCAAATTTGCCGACGTTTGGACCACACTTTGACCAAAATCCCGTCCCAAACTGGGCCGTGTCAACGACAGTCCGAAGGACTGAGCATGCGCACGAGTCAGGAGTACACCAAAGAGGTTTGTACAGACAGCCACAGGTTGCGGGAGCATCCAGGAAGCGCCAACCCCTTTTTTTTCTAAGCTCTGAAATTTCTCTGCCATTTCCCGGCGAAAGTCTGTCAATTTTTTGGGACAAGTGCGCAATATAGAGTCTTTGGAGCATGCAAAATTTGAAGTTCGTCGGAAAATTTTTCGACCTCCAAAATTGCCGACGTTTGGACCACACTTTGACCAAAATCCCGTCCCAAACTGGGCCGTGTCAACGACAGTCCGAAGGACTGAGCATGCGCACGAGTCAGGAGTACACCAAAGAGGTGTGTACAGACAGCCACAGGTTGCGGGAGCATCCAGGAAGCGCCAACCCCTTTTTTTTCTAAACTCTGAAATTTATCTGCCATTTCCCGGCGAAAGCCTGTCAATTTTTTAGGACAAGTGCGCAATATAGAGTCTTTGCAGCATGCAAAATTTGAAGTTCGTCGGAACATTTTTCGACCTCCAAGTTTGCCGACATTTGGACCACACTTTGACCAAAATCCCGTCCCAAACTGGGCCGTGTCAGCGACAGTCCGAAGGACTGAGCATGCGCACGAGTCAGGAGTACACCAAAGAGGTGTGTACAGACAGCCACAGGTTGCGGGAGCATCCAGGAAGCTCCAACCCTTTTTTTTTCTAAACTCTGAAATTTCTCTGCCATTTCCCGGCGAAAGTCTGTCAATTTTTTAGGACAAGTGCGCAATATAGAGTCTTTGGAGCATGCAAAATTTGAAGTTCGTCGGAACATTTTTCGACCTCCAAATTTGCCGACGTTTGGACCACACTTTGACCAAAATCCCGTCCCAAACTGGGCCGTGTCAACGACAGTCCGAAGGACTGAGCATGCGCACGAGTCAGGAGTACACCAAAGAGGTGTGTACAGACAGCCACAGGTTGCGGGAGCATCCAGGAAGCGCCAACCCCTTTTTTTTCTAAACTCTGAAATTTCTCTGCCATTTCCCGGCGAAAGTCTGTCAATTTTTTAGGACAAGTGCGCAATATAGAGTCTTTGGAGCATGCAAAATTTGAAGTTCGTCGGAACATTTTTCGACCTCCAAATTTGCCGACGTTTGGACCACACTTTGACCAAAATCCCGTCCCAAACTGGGCCGTGTCAACGACAGTCCGAAGGACTGAGCATGCGCACGAGTCAGGAGTACACCAAAGAGGTGTGTACAGACAGCCACAGGTTGCGGGAGCATCCAGGAAGCGCCAACCCCTTTTTTTTCTAAACTCTGAAATTTCTCTGCCATTTCCCGGCGAAAGTCTGTCAATTTTTTAGGACAAGTGCGCAATATAGAGTCTTTGGAGCATGCAAAATTTGAAGTTCGTCGGAACATTTTTCGACCTCCAAATTTGCCGACGTTTGGACCACACTTTGACCAAAATCCCGTCCCAAACTGGGCCGTGTCAGCGACAGTCCGAAGGACTGAGCATGCGCACGAGTCAGGAGTACACCAAAGAGGTGTGTACAGACAGCCACAGGTTGCGGGAGCATCCAGGAAGCGCCAACCCCTTTTTTTCTAAACTCTGAAATTTCTCTGCCATTTCCCGGCGAAAGTCTGTCAATTTTTTAGGACAAGTGCGCAATATAGAGTCTTTGGAGCATGCAAAATTTGAAGTTCGTCGGAACATTTTTCGACCTCCAAATTTGCCGACGTTTGGACCACACTTTGACCAAAATCCCGTCCCAAACCGGGCCGTGTCAACGACAGTCCGAAGGACTGAGCATGCGCACGAGTCAGGAGTACACCAAAGAGGTGTGTACAGACAGCCACAGGTTGCGGGAGCATCCAGGAAGCGCCAACCCCTTTTTTTCTAAACTCTGAAATTTCTCTGCCATTTCCCGGCGAAAGTCTGTCATTTTTTTAGGACAAGTGCGCAATATAGAGTCTTTGGAGCATGCAAAATTTGAAGTTCGTCGGAACATTTTTCGACCTCCAAATTTGCCGACGTTTGGACCACACTTTGACCAAAATCCCGTCCCAAACTGGGCCGTGTCAACGACAGTCCGAACGACTGAGCATGCGCACGAGTCAGGAGTACACCAAAGAGGTGTGTACAGACAGCCACAGGTTGCGGGAGCATCCAGGAAGCGCCAACCCCTTTTTTTTCTAAACTCTGAAATTTCTCTGCCATTTCCCGGCGAAAGTCTGTCATTTTTTTAGGACAAGTGCGCAATATAGAGTCTTTGGAGCATGCAAAATTTGAAGTTCGTCGCAACATTTTTCGACCTCCAAATTTGCCGACGTTTGGACCACACTTTGACCAAAATCCCGTCCCAAACTGGGCCGTGTCAACGACAGTCCGAACGACTGAGCATGCGCACGAGTCAGGAGTACACCAAAGAGGTGTGTACAGACAGCCACAGGTTGCGGGAGCATCCAGGAAGCGCCAACCCCTTTTTTTCTAAACTCTGAAATTTCTCTGCCATTTCCCGGCGAAAGTCTGTCAATTTTTTAGGACAAGTGCGCAATATAGAGTCTTTGGAGCATGCAAAATTTGAAGTTCGTCGGAACATTTTTCGACCTCCAAATTTGCCGACGTTTGGACCACACTTTGACCAAAATCCCGTCCCAAACTGGGCCGTGTCAGCGACAGTCCGAAGGACTGAGCATGCGCACGAGTCAGGAGTACACCAAAGAGGTGTGTACAGACAGCCACAGGTTGCGGGAGCATCCAGGAAGCGCCAACCCCTTTTTTTCTAAACTCTGAAATTTCTCTGCCATTTCCCGGCGAAAGTCTGTCAATTTTTTAGGACAAGTGCGCAATATAGAGTCTTTGGAGCATGCAAAATTTGAAGTTCGTCGGAACATTTTTCGACCTCCAAATTTGCCGACGTTTGGACCACACTTTGACCAAAATCCCGTCCCAAACCGGGCCGTGTCAACGACAGTCCGAAGGACTGAGCATGCGCACGAGTCAGGAGTACACCAAAGAGGTGTGTACAGACAGCCACAGGTTGCGGGAGCATCCAGGAAGCGCCAACCCCTTTTTTTTCTAAACTCTGAAATTTCTCTGCCATTTCCCGGCGAAAGTCTGTCATTTTTTTAGGACAAGTGCGCAATATAGAGTCTTTGGAGCATGCAAAATTTGAAGTTCGTCGGAACATTTTTCGACCTCCAAATTTGCCGACGTTTGGACCACACTTTGAGCAAAATCCCGTCCCAAACTGGGCCGTGTCAACGACAGTCCGAACGACTGAGCATGCGCACGAGTCAGGAGTACACCAAAGAGGTGTGTACAGACAGCCACAGGTTGCGGGAGCATCCAGGAAGCGCCAACCCCTTTTTTTTCTAAACTCTAAAATTTCTCTGCCATTTCCCGGCGAAAGTCTGTCAATTTTTTAGGACAAGTGCGCAATATAGAGTCTTTGGAGCATGCAAAATTTGAAGTTCGTCGGAACATTTTTCGACCTCCAAATTTGCCGACGTTTGGACCACACTTTGACCAAAATCCCGTCCCAAACTGGGCCGTGTCAGCGACAGTCCGAAGGACTGAGCATGCGCACGAGTCAGGAGTACACCAAAGAGGTGTGTACAGACAGCCACAGGTTGCGGGAGCATCCAGGAAGCGCCAACCCCTTTTTTTCTAAACTCTGAAATTTCTCTGCCATTTCCCGGCGAAAGTCTGTCAATTTTTTAGGACAAGTGCGCAATATAGAGTCTTTGGAGCATGCAAAATTTGAAGTTCGTCGGAACATTTTTGGACCTCCAAATTTGCCGACGTTTGGACCACACTTTGACCAAAATCCCGTCCCAAACTGGGCCGTGTCAACGACAGTCCGAAGGACTGAGCATGCGCACGAGTCAGGAGTACACCAAAGAGGTTTGTACAGACAGCCACAGGTTGCGGGAGCATCCAGGAAGCGCCAACCCCTTTTTTTTCTAAGCTCTGAAATTTCTCTGCCATTTCCCGGCGAAAGTCTGTCAATTTTTTGGGACAAGTGCGCAATATAGAGTCTTTGGAGCATGCAAAATTTGAAGTTCGTCGGAACATTTTTCGACCTCCAAAATTGCCGACGTTTGGACCACACTTTGACCAAAATCCCGTCCCAAACTGGGCCGTGTCAACGACAGTCCGAAGGACTGAGCATGCGCACGAGTCAGGAGTACACCAAAGAGGTGTGTACAGACAGCCACAGGTTGCGGGAGCATCCAGGAAGCGCCAACCCCTTTTTTTTCTAAACTCTGAAATTTCTCTGCCATTTCCCGGCGAAAGTCTGTCAATTTTTTAGGACAAGTGCGCAATATAGAGTCTTTGGAGCATGCAAAATTTGAAGTTCGTCGGAACATTTTTCGACCTCCAAATTTGCCGACGTTTGGACCACACTTTGACCAAAATCCCGTCCCAAACCGGGCCGTGTCAACGACAGTCCGAAGGACTGAGCATGCGCACGAGTCAGGAGTACACCAAAGAGGTGTGTACAGACAGCCACAGGTTGCGGGAGCATCCAGGAAGCGCCAACCCCTTTTTTTTCTAAACTCTGAAATTTCTCTGCCATTTCCCGGCGAAAGTCTGTCATTTTTTTAGGACAAGTGCGCAATATAGAGTCTTTGGAGCATGCAAAATTTGAAGTTCGTCGGAACATTTTTCGACCTCCAAATTTGCCGACGTTTGGACCACACTTTGACCAAAATCCCGTCCCAAACTGGGCCGTGTCAGCGACAGTCCGAAGGACTGAGCATGCGCACGAGTCAGGAGTACACCAAAGAGGTGTGTACAGACAGCCACAGGTTGCGGGAGCATCCAGGAAGCGCCAACCCCTTTTTTTTCTAAACTCTGAAATTTCTCTGCCATTTCCCGGCGAAAGTCTGTCAATTTTTTAGGACAAGTGCGCAATATAGAGTCTTTGGAGCATGCAAAATTTGAAGTTCGTCGGAACATTTTTCGACCTCCAAATTTGCCGACGTTTGGACCACACTTTGACCAAAATCCCGTCCCAAACTGGGCCGTGTCAACGACAGTCCGAACGACTGAGCATGCGCACGAGTCAGGAGTACACCAAAGAGGTGTGTACAGACAGCCACAGGTTGCGGGAGCATCCAGGAAGCGCCAACCCCTTTTTTTTCTAAACTCTGAAATTTCTCTGCCATTTCCCGGCGAAAGTCTGTCAATTTTTTAGGACAAGTGCGCAATATAGAGTCTTTGGAGCATGCAAAATTTGAAGTTCGTCGGAACATTTTTCGACCTCCAAATTTGCCGACGTTTGGACCACACTTTGACCAAAATCCCGTCCCAAACTGGGCCGTGTCAACGACAGTCCGAAGGACTGAGCATGCGCACGAGTCAGGAGTACACCAAAGAGGTGTGTACAGACAGCTACAGGTTTCGGGAGCATCCAGGAAGCGCCAACCCCTTTTTTTTCTAAACTCTGAAATTTCTCTGCCATTTCCCGGCGAAAGTCTGTCAATTTTTTAGGACAAGTGCGCAATATAGAGTCTTTGGAGCATGCAAAATTTAAAGTTCGTCGGAACATTTTTCGACCTCCAAATTTGCCGACGTTTGGACCACACTTTGACCAAAATCCCGTCCCAAACTGGGCCGTGTCAACGACAGTCCGAAGGACTGAGCATGCGCACGAGTCAGGAGTACACCAAAGAGGTGTGTACAGACAGCCACAGGTTGCGGGAGCATCCAGGAAGCGCCAACCCCTTTTTTTTCTAAACTCTGAAATTTCTCTGCCATTTCCCGGCGAAAGTCTGTCAATTTTTTAGGACAAGTGCGCAATATAGAGTCTTTGGAGCATGCAAAATTTGAAGTTCGTCGGAACATTTTTCGACCTCCAAATTTGCCGACGTTTGGACCACACTTTGACCAAAATCCCGTCCCAAACTGGGCCGTGTCAACGACAGTCCGAAGGACTGAGCATGCCCACGAGTCAGGAGTACACCAAAGAGGTGTGTACAGACAGCCACAGGTTGCGGGAGCATCCAGGAAGCGCCAACCCCTTTTTTTTCTAAACTCTGAAATTTCTCTGCCATTTCCTGGCGAAAGTCTGTCAATTTTTTAGGACAAGTGCGCAATATAGAGTCTTTGGAGCATGCAAAATTTGAAGTTCGTCGGAACATTTTTCGACCTCCAAATTTGCCGACGTTTGGACCACACTTTGACCAAAATCCCGTCCCAAACTGGGCCGTGTCAACGACAGTCCGAAGGACTGAGCATGCGCACGAGTCAGGAGTACACCAAAGAGGTGTGTACAGACAGCCACAGGTTGCGGGAGCATCCAGGAAGCGCCAACCCCTTTTTTTCTAAACTCTGAAATTTCTCTGCCATTTCCCGGCGAAAGTCTGTCAATTTGTTAGGACAAGTGCGCAATATAGAGTCTTTGGAGCATGCAAAATTTGAAGTTCGTCGGAACATTTTTCGACCTCCAAATTTGCCGACGTTTGGTTGTTGTTGTTGTTGTATATTTTATGGCATCTTCGGCAACTAAGGCCCTTTATGCCATCAACTATACGGTTTTAGCTTTAACTATACTATATTATCAACTTGAGATGACGAAGAAGGAGTTGCAGTTTTAGAAGTGGGAGGAAAACCCCCAGAGAAATGCCCCAGGGGAAAACCCACGCGGTCAAGTAGGGACTGCAAACCCAATCCACATACACGCCCCGGATTCGAACCCGGGACCCCAGAGGTGAAAGGCGAGGAAAGAACCCGTACGCCAACCCGACCGCCCAAGCGCCGACGTTTGGACCACACTTTGACCAAAATCCCGTCCCAAACTGGGCCGTGTCAACGACAGTCCGAAGGACTGAGCATGCGCACGAGTCAGGAGTACACCAAAGAGGTGTGTACAGACAGCCACAGGTTGCGGGAGCATCCAGGAAGCGCCAACCCCTTTTTTTTCTAAACTCTGAAATTTCTCTGCCATTTCCCGGCGAAAGTCTGTCAATTTTTTAGGACAAGTGCGCAATATAGAGTCTTTGGAGCATGCAAAATTTGAAGTTCGTCGGAACATTTTTCGACCTCCAAATTTGCCGACGTTTGGACCACACTTTGACCAAAATCCCGTCCCAAACCGGGCCGTGTCAACGACAGTCCGAAGGACTGAGCATGCGCACGAGTCAGGAGTACACCAAAGAGGTGTGTACAGACAGCCACAGGTTGCGGGAGCATCCAGGAAGCGCCAACCCCTTTTTTTTCTAAACTCTGAAATTTCTCTGCCATTTCCCGGCGAAAGTCTGTCATTTTTTTAGGACAAGTGCGCAATATAGAGTCTTTGGAGCATGCAAAATTTGAAGTTCGTCGGAACATTTTTCGACCTCCAAATTTGCCGACGTTTGGACCACACTTTGACCAAAATCCCGTCCCAAACTGGGCCGTGTCAGCGACAGTCCGAAGGACTGAGCATGCGCACGAGTCAGGAGTACACCAAAGAGGTGTGTACAGACAGCCACAGGTTGCGGGAGCATCCAGGAAGCGCCAACCCCTTTTTTTTCTAAACTCTGAAATTTCTCTGCCATTTCCCGGCGAAAGTCTGTCAATTTTTTAGGACAAGTGCGCAATATAGAGTCTTTGGAGCATGCAAAATTTGAAGTTCGTCGGAACATTTTTCGACCTCCAAATTTGCCGACGTTTGGACCACACTTTGACCAAAATCCCGTCCCAAACTGGGCCGTGTCAACGACAGTCCGAACGACTGAGCATGCGCACGAGTCAGGAGTACACCAAAGAGGTGTGTACAGACAGCCACAGGTTGCGGGAGCATCCAGGAAGCGCCAACCCCTTTTTTTTCTAAACTCTGAAATTTCTCTGCCATTTCCCGGCGAAAGTCTGTCAATTTTTTAGGACAAGTGCGCAATATAGAGTCTTTGGAGCATGCAAAATTTGAAGTTCGTCGGAACATTTTTCGACCTCCAAATTTGCCGACGTTTGGACCACACTTTGACCAAAATCCCGTCCCAAACTGGGCCGTGTCAACGACAGTCCGAAGGACTGAGCATGCGCACGAGTCAGGAGTACACCAAAGAGGTGTGTACAGACAGCTACAGGTTTCGGGAGCATCCAGGAAGCGCCAACCCCTTTTTTTTCTAAACTCTGAAATTTCTCTGCCATTTCCCGGCGAAAGTCTGTCAATTTTTTAGGACAAGTGCGCAATATAGAGTCTTTGGAGCATGCAAAATTTAAAGTTCGTCGGAACATTTTTCGACCTCCAAATTTGCCGACGTTTGGACCACACTTTGACCAAAATCCCGTCCCAAACTGGGCCGTGTCAACGACAGTCCGAAGGACTGAGCATGCGCACGAGTCAGGAGTACACCAAAGAGGTGTGTACAGACAGCCACAGGTTGCGGGAGCATCCAGGAAGCGCCAACCCCTTTTTTTTCTAAACTCTGAAATTTCTCTGCCATTTCCCGGCGAAAGTCTGTCAATTTTTTAGGACAAGTGCGCAATATAGAGTCTTTGGAGCATGCAAAATTTGAAGTTCGTCGGAACATTTTTCGACCTCCAAATTTGCCGACGTTTGGACCACACTTTGACCAAAATCCCGTCCCAAACTGGGCCGTGTCAACGACAGTCCGAAGGACTGAGCATGCCCACGAGTCAGGAGTACACCAAAGAGGTGTGTACAGACAGCCACAGGTTGCGGGAGCATCCAGGAAGCGCCAACCCCTTTTTTTTCTAAACTCTGAAATTTCTCTGCCATTTCCTGGCGAAAGTCTGTCAATTTTTTAGGACAAGTGCGCAATATAGAGTCTTTGGAGCATGCAAAATTTGAAGTTCGTCGGAACATTTTTCGACCTCCAAATTTGCCGACGTTTGGACCACACTTTGACCAAAATCCCGTCCCAAACTGGGCCGTGTCAACGACAGTCCGAAGGACTGAGCATGCGCACGAGTCAGGAGTACACCAAAGAGGTGTGTACAGACAGCCACAGGTTGCGGGAGCATCCAGGAAGCGCCAACCCCTTTTTTTCTAAACTCTGAAATTTCTCTGCCATTTCCCGGCGAAAGTCTGTCAATTTGTTAGGACAAGTGCGCAATATAGAGTCTTTGGAGCATGCAAAATTTGAAGTTCGTCGGAACATTTTTCGACCTCCAAATTTGCCGACGTTTGGTTGTTGTTGTTGTTGTATATTTTATGGCATCTTCGGCAACTAAGGCCCTTTATGCCATCAACTATACGGTTTTAGCTTTAACTATACTATATTATCAACTTGAGATGACGAAGAAGGAGTTGCAGTTTTAGAAGTGGGAGGAAAACCCCCAGAGAAATGCCCCAGGGGAAAACCCACGCGGTCAAGTAGGGACTGCAAACCCAATCCACATACACGCCCCGGATTCGAACCCGGGACCCCAGAGGTGAAAGGCGAGGAAAGAACCCGTACGCCAACCCGACCGCCCAAGCGCCGACGTTTGGACCACACTTTGACCAAAATCCCGTCCCAAACTGGGCCGTGTCAACGACAGTCCGAAGGACTGAGCATGCGCACGAGTCAGGAGTACACCAAAGAGGTGTGTACAGACAGCCACAGGTTGCGGGAGCATCCAGGAAGCGCCAACCCCTTTTTTTTCTTCTAAACTCTGAAATTTCTCTGCCATTTCCCGGCGGAAGTCTGTCAATTTTTTAGGACAAGTGCGCAATATAGAGTCTTTGGAGCATGCAAAATTTGAAGTTCGTCGGAACATTTTTCGACCTCCAAATTTGCCGACGTTTGGACCACACTTTGACCAAAATCCCGTCCCAAACTATGCCGTGTCAACGATAGTCCGAAGGACTGAGCATGCGCACGAGTCAGGAGTACACCAAAGAGGTGTGTACAGACAGCCACAGGTTGCGGGAGCATCCAGGAAGCGCCAACCCCTTTTTTTTCTAAACTCTGAAATTTCTCTGCCATTTCCCGGCGAAAGTCTGTCAATTTTTTAGGACAAGTGCGCAATATAGAGTCTTTGGAGCATGCAAAATTTGAAGTTCGTCGGAACATTTTTCGACCTCCAAATTTGCCGACGTTTGGTTGTTGTTGTTGTTGTATATTTTATGGCATCTTCGGCAACTAAGGCCCTTTATGCCATCAACTATACGGTTTTAGCTTTAACTATACTATATTATCAACTTGAGATGACGAAGAAGGAGTTGCAGTTTTAGAAGTGGGAGGAAAACCCCCAGAGAAATGCCCCAGGGGAAAACCCACGCGGTCAAGTAGGGACTGCAAACCCAATCCACATACACGCCCCGGATTCGAACCCGGGACCCCAGAGGTGAAAGGCGAGGAAAGAACCCGTACGCCAACCCGACCGCCCAAGCGCCGACGTTTGGACCACACTTTGACCAAAATCCCGTCCCAAACTGGGCCGTGTCAACGACAGTCCGAAGGACTGAGCATGCGCACGAGTCAGGAGTACACCAAAGAGGTGTGTACAGACAGCCACAGGTTGCGGGAGCATCCAGGAAGCGCCAACCCCTTTTTTTTCTTCTAAACTCTGAAATTTCTCTGCCATTTCCCGGCGGAAGTCTGTCAATTTTTTAGGACAAGTGCGCAATATAGAGTCTTTGGAGCATGCAAAATTTGAAGTTCGTCGGAACATTTTTCGACCTCCAAATTTGCCGACGTTTGGTTGTTGTTGTTGTTGTATATTTTATGGCATCTTCGGCAACTAAGGCCCTTTATGCCATCAACTATACGGTTTTAGCTTTAACTATACTATATTATCAACTTGAGATGACGAAGAAGGAGTTGCAGTTTTAGAAGTGGGAGGAAAACCCCCAGAGAAATGCCCCAGGGGAAAACCCACGCGGTCAAGTAGGGACTGCAAACCCACACTTTGACCAAAATCCCGTCCCAAACTGGGCCGTGTCAACGACAGTCCGAAGGACTGAGCATGCGCACGAGTCAGGAGTACACCAAAGAGGTGTGTACAGACAGCCACAGGTTGCGGGAGCATCCAGGAAGCGCCAACCCCTTTTTTTTCTAAACTCTCAAATTTCTCTGCCATTTCCCGGCGAAAGTCTGTCAATTTTTTAGGACAAGTGCGCAATATAGAGTCTTTGGAGAATGCAAAATTTGAAGTTCGTCGGAACATTTTTCGACCTCCAAATTTGCCGACGTTTGGACCACACTTTGACCAAAATCCCGTCCCAAACTGGGCCGTGTCAACGACAGTCCGAAGGACTGAGCATGCGCACGAGTCAGGAGTACACCAAAGAGGTGTGTACAGACAGCCACAGGTTGCGGGAGCATCCAGGAAGCGCCAACCCCTTTTTTTTCTAAACTCTGAAATTTCTCTGCCATTTCCCGGCGAAAGTCTGTCAATTTTTTAGGACAAGTGCGCAATATAGAGTCTTTGGAGCATGCAAAATTTGAAGTTCGTCGGAACATTTTTCGACCTCCAAATTTGCCGACGTTTGGACCACACTTTGACCAAAATCCCGTCCCAAACTGGGCCGTGTCAACGACAGTCCGAAGGACTGAGCATGCGCACGAGTCAGGAGTACACCAAAGAGGTGTGTACAGACAGCCACAGGTTGCGGGAGCATCCAGGAAGCGCCAACCCCTTTTTTTTCTAAACTCTGAAATTTCTCTGCCATTTCCCGGCGAAAGTCTGTCAATTTTTTAGGACAAGTGCGCAATATAGAGTCTTTGGAGCATGCAAAATTTGAAGTTCGTCGGAACATTTTTCGACCTCCAAATTTGCCGACGTTTGGACCACACTTTGACCAAAATCCCGTCCCAAACTGGGCCGTGTCAATCGACAGTCCGAAGGACTGAGCATGCGCACGAGTCAGGAGTACACCAAAGAGGTGTGTACAGACATCCACAGGTTGCGGGAGCATCCAGGAAGCGCCAACCCCTTTTTTTTCTAAACTCTGAAATTTCTCTGCCATTTCCCGGCGAAAGTCTGTCAATTTTTTAGGACAAGTGCGCAATATAGAGTCTTTGGAGCATGCAAAATTTGAAGTTCGTCGGAACATTTTTCGACCTCCAAATTTGCCGACGTTTGGACCACACTTTGACCAAAATCCCGTCCCAAACTGGGCCGTGTCAACGACAGTCCGAACGACTGAGCATGCGCACGAGTCAGGAGTTCACCAAAGAGGTGTGTACAGACAGCCACAGGTTGCGGGAGCATCCAGGAAGCGCCAACCCCTTTTTTTCTAAACTCTGAAATTTCTCTGCCATTTCCCGGCGAAAGTCTGTCATTTTTTTAGGACAAGTGCGCAATATAGAGTCTTTGGAGCATGCAAAATTTGAAGTTCGTCGGAACATTTTTCGACCTCCAAATTTGCCGACGTTTGGACCACACTTTGACCAAAATCCCGTCCCAAACTGGGCCGTGTCAACGACAGTCCGAACGACTGAGCATGCGCACGAGTCAGGAGTACACCAAAGAGGTGTGTACAGACAGCCACAGGTTGCGGGAGCATCCAGGAAGCGCCAACCCCTTTTTTTTCTAAACTCTGAAATATCTCTGCCATTTCCCGGCGAAAGTCTGTCAATTTTTTAGGACAAGTGCGCAATATAGAGTCTTTGGAGCATGCAAAATTTGAAGTTCGTCGGAACATTTTTCGACCTCCAAATTTGCCGACGTTTGGACCACACTTTGACCAAAATCCCGTCCCAAACTGGGCCGTGTCAACGACAGTCCGAAGGACTGAGCATGCGCACGAGTCAGGAGTACACCAAAGAGGTGTGTACAGACAGCCACAGGTTGCGGGAGCATCCAGGAAGCGCCAACCCCTTTTTTTTCTAAACTCTGAAATTTCTCTGCCATTTCCCGGCGAAAGTCTGTCAATTTTTTAGGACAAGTGCGCAATATAGCGTCTTTGGAGCATGCAAAATTTGAAGTTCGTCGGAACATTTTTCGACCTCCAAATTTGCCGACGTTTGGTTGTTGTTGTTGTTGTATATTTTATGGCATCTTCGGCAACTAAGGCCCTTTATGCCATCAACTATACGGTTTTAGCTTTAACTATACTATATTATCAACTTGAGATGACGAAGAAGGAGTTGCAGTTTTAGAAGTGGGAGGAAAACCCCCAGAGAAATGCCCCAGGGGAAAACCCACGCGGTCAAGTAGGGACTGCAAACCCAATCCACATACACGCCCCGGATTCGAACCCGGGACCCCAGAGGTGAAAGGCGAGGAAAGAACCCGTACGCCAACCCGACCGCCCAAGCGCCGACGTTTGGACCACACTTTGACCAAAATCCCGTCCCAAACTGGGCCGTATCAACGACAGTCCGAAGGACTGAGCATGCGCACGAGTCAGGAGTACACCAAAGAGGTGTGTACAGACAGCCACAGGTTGCGGCAGCATCCAGGAAGCGCCAACCCCTTTTTTTTTCTAAACTCTGAAATTTCTCTGCCATTTCCCGGCGAAAGTCTGTCAATTTTTTAGGACAAGTGCGCAATATAGAGTCTTTGGAGCATGCAAAATTTGAAGTTCGTCGGAACATTTTTCGACCTCCAAATTTGCCGACGTTTGGACCACACTTTGACCAAAATCCCGTCCCAAACTGGGCCGTGTCAACGACAGTCCGAACGACTGAGCATGCGCACGAGTCAGGAGTTCACCAAAGAGGTGTGTACAGACAGCCACAGGTTGCGGGAGCATCCAGGAAGCGCCAACCCCTTTTTTTCTAAACTCTGAAATTTCTCTGCCATTTCCCGGCGAAAGTCTGTCATTTTTTTAGGACAAGTGCGCAATATAGAGTCTTTGGAGCATGCAAAATTTGAAGTTCGTCGGAACATTTTTCGACCTCCAAATTTGCCGACGTTTGGACCACACTTTGACCAAAATCCCGTCCCAAACTGGGCCGTGTCAACGACAGTCCGAACGACTGAGCATGCGCACGAGTCAGGAGTACACCAAAGAGGTGTGTACAGACAGCCACAGGTTGCGGGAGCATCCAGGAAGCGCCAACCCCTTTTTTTTCTAAACTCTGAAATATCTCTGCCATTTCCCGGCGAAAGTCTGTCAATTTTTTAGGACAAGTGCGCAATATAGAGTCTTTGGAGCATGCAAAATTTGAAGTTCGTCGGAACATTTTTCGACCTCCAAATTTGCCGACGTTTGGACCACACTTTGACCAAAATCCCGTCCCAAACTGGGCCGTGTCAACGACAGTCCGAAGGACTGAGCATGCGCACGAGTCAGGAGTACACCAAAGAGGTGTGTACAGACAGCCACAGGTTGCGGGAGCATCCAGGAAGCGCCAACCCCTTTTTTTTCTAAACTCTGAAATTTCTCTGCCATTTCCCGGCGAAAGTCTGTCCATTTTTTAGGACAAGTGCGCAATATAGAGTCTTTGGAGCATGCAAAATTTGAAGTTCGTCGGAACATTTTTCGACCTCCAAATTTGCCGACGTTTGGACCACACTTTGACCAAAATCCCGTCCCAAACTGGGCCGTGTCAACGACTGAACATGCGCACGAGTCAGGAGTACACCAAAGAGGTGTGTACAGACAGCCACAGGTTGCGGGAGCATCCAGGAAGCGCCAACCCCTTTTTTTTCTAAACTCTGAAATTTCTCTGCCATTTCCCGGCGAAAGTCTGTCAATTTTTTAGGACAAGTGCGCAATATAGAGTCTTTGGAGCATGCAAAATTTGAAGTTCGTCGGAACATTTTTCGACCTCCAAATTTGCCGACGTTTGGACCACACTTTGACCAAAATCCCGTCCCAAACTGGGCCGTGTCAACGACAGTCCGAAGGACTGAGCATGCGCACGAGTCAGGAGTACACCAAAGAGGTGTGTACAGACAGCCACAGGTTGCGGGAGCATCCAGGAAGCGCCAACCCCTTTTTTTTCTAAACTCTGAAATTTCTCTGCCATTTCCCGGCGAAAGTCTGTCAATTTTTTAGGACAAGTGCGCAATATAGAGTCTTTGGAGCATGCAAAATTTGAAGTTCGTCGGAACATTTTTCGACCTCCAAATTTGCCGACGTTTGGACCACACTTTGACCAAAATCCCGTCCCAAACTGGGCCGTGTCAACGACAGTCCGAAGGACTGAGCATGCGCACGAGTCAGGAGTACACCAAAGAGGTGTGTACAGACAGCCACAGGTTGCGGGAGCATCCAGGAAGCGCCAACCCCTTTTTTTTCTAAACTCTGAAATTTCTCTGCCATTTCCCGGCGAAAGTCTGTCAATTTTTTAGGACAAGTGCGCAATATAGCGTCTTTGGAGCATGCAAAATTTGAAGTTCGTCGGAACATTTTTCGACCTCCAAATTTTCCGACGTTTGGTTGTTGTTGTTGTTGTATATTTTATGGCATCTTCGGCAACTAAGGCCCTTTATGCCATCAACTATACGGTTTTAGCTTTAACTATACTATATTATCAACTTGAGATGACGAAGAAGGAGTTGCAGTTTTAGAAGTGGGAGGAAAACCCCCAGAGAAATGCCCCAGGGGAAAACCCACGCGGTCAAGTAGGGACTGCAAACCCAATCCACATACACGCCCCGGATTCGAACCCGGGACCCCAGAGGTGAAAGGCGAGGAAAGAACCCGTACGCCAACCCGACCGCCCAAGCGCCGACGTTTGGACCACACTTTGACCAAAATCCCGTCCCAAACTGGGCCGTATCAACGACAGTCCGAAGGACTGAGCATGCGCACGAGTCAGGAGTACACCAAAGAGGTGTGTACAGACAGCCACAGGTTGCGGCAGCATCCAGGAAGCGCCAACCCCTTTTTTTTTCTAAACTCTGAAATTTATCTGCCATTTCCCGGCGAAAGTCTGTCAATTTTTTAGGACAAGTGCGCAATATAGAGTCTTTGGAGCATGCAAAATTTGAAGTTCGTCGGAACATTTTTCGACCTCCAAATTTGCCGACGTTTGGACCACACTTTGACCAAAATCCCGTCCCAAACTGGGCCGTGTCAACGACAGTCCGAAGGACTGAGCATGCGCACGAGTCAGGAGTACACCAAAGAGGTGTGTACAGACAGCCACAGGTTGCGGGAGCATCCAGGAAGCGCCAACCCCTTTTTTTCTAAACTCTGAAATTTCTCTGCCATTTCCCGGCGAAAGTCTGTCAATTTTTTAGGACAAGTGCGCAATATAGAGTCTTTAGAGCATGCAAAATTTGAAGTTCGTCGGAACATTTTTCGACCTCCAAATTTGCCGACGTTTGGACCACACTTTGACCAAAATCCCGTCCCAAACTGGGCCGTGTCAAAGACAGTCCGAAGGACTGAGCATGCGCACGAGTCAGGAGTACACCAAAGAGGTGTGTACAGACAGCCACAGGTTGCGGGAGCATCCAGGAAGCGCCAACCCCTTTCTTTTCTAAACTCTGAAATTTCTCTGCCATATCACCGCGAAAGTCTGTCAATTTTTTAGGACAAGTGCGCAATATAGAGTCTTTGGAGCATGCAAAATTTGAAGTTCGTCGGAACATTTTTCGACCTCCAAATTTGCCGACGTTTGGACCACACTTTGACCAAAATCCCGTCCCAAACTGGGCCGTGTCAACGACAGTCCGAAGGACTGAGCATGCGCACGAGTCAGGAGTACACCAAAGAGGTGTGTACAGACAGCCACAGGTTACGGGAGCATCCAGGAAGCGCCAACCCCTTTTTTTTCTAAACTCTGAAATTTCTCTGCCATTTCCCGGCGAAAGTCTGTCAATTATTTAGGACAAGTGCGCAATATAGAGTCTTTGGAGCATGCAAAATTTGAAGTTCGTCGGAACATTTTTCGACCTCCAAATTTGCCGACGTTTGGACCACACTTTGACCAAAATCCCGTCCCAAACTGGGCCGTGTCAACGACTGAACATGCGCACGAGTCAGGAGTACACCAAAGAGGTGTGTACAGACAGCCACAGGTTGCGGGAGCATCCAGGAAGCGCCAACCCCTTTTTTTTCTAAACTCTGAAATTTCTCTGCCATTTCCCGGCGAAAGTCTGTCAATTTTTTAGGACAAGTGCGCAATATAGAGTCTTTGGAGCATGCAAAATTTGAAGTTCGTCGGAACATTTTTCGACCTCCAAATTTGCCGACGTTTGGACCACACTTTGACCAAAATCCCGTCCCAAACTGGGCCGTGTCAACGACAGTCCGAAGGACTGAGCATGCGCACGAGTCAGGAGTACACCAAAGAGGTGTGTACAGACAGCCACAGGTTGCGGGAGCATCCAGGAAGCGCCAACCCCTTTTTTTTCTAAACTCTGAAATTTCTCTGCCATTTCCCGGCGAAAGTCTGTCAATTTTTTAGGACAAGTGCGCAATATAGAGTCTTTGGAGCATGCAAAATTTGAAGTTCGTCGGAACATTTTTCGACCTCCAAATTTGCCGACGTTTGGACCACACTTTGACCAAAATCCCGTCCCAAACTGGGCCGTGTCAATCGACAGTCCGAAGGACTGAGCATGCGCACGAGTCAGGAGTACACCAAAGAGGTGTGTACAGACAGCCACAGGTTGCGGGAGCATCCAGGAAGCGCCAACCCCTTTTTTTTCTAAACTCTGAAATTTCTCTGCCATTTCCCGGCGAAAGTCTGTCAATTTTTTAGGACAAGTGCGCAATATAGCGTCTTTGGAGCATGCAAAATTTGAAGTTCGTCGGAACATTTTTCGACCTCCAAATTTGCCGACGTTTGGTTGTTGTTGTTGTTGTATATTTTATGGCATCTTCGGCAACTAAGGCCCTTTATGCCATCAACTATACGGTTTTAGCTTTAACTATACTATATTATCAACTTGAGATGACGAAGAAGGAGTTGCAGTTTTAGAAGTGGGAGGAAAACCCCCAGAGAAATGCCCCAGGGGAAAACCCACGCGGTCAAGTAGGGACTGCAAACCCAATCCACATACACGCCCCGGATTCGAACCCGGGACCCCAGAGGTGAAAGGCGAGGAAAGAACCCGTACGCCAACCCGACCGCCCAAGCGCCGACGTTTGGACCACACTTTGACCAAAATCCCGTCCCAAACTGGGCCGTATCAACGACAGTCCGAAGGACTGAGCATGCGCACGAGTCAGGAGTACACCAAAGAGGTGTGTACAGACAGCCACAGGTTGCGGCAGCATCCAGGAAGCGCCAACCCCTTTTTTTTTCTAAACTCTGAAATTTATCTGCCATTTCCCGGCGAAAGTCTGTCAATTTTTTAGGACAAGTGCGCAATATAGAGTCTTTGGAGCATGCAAAATTTGAAGTTCGTCGGAACATTTTTCGACCTCCAAATTTGCCGACGTTTGGACCACACTTTGACCAAAATCCCGTCCCAAACTGGGCCGTGTCAACGACAGTCCGAAGGACTGAGCATGCGCACGAGTCAGGAGTACACCAAAGAGGTGTGTACAGACAGCCACAGGTTGCGGGAGCATCCAGGAAGCGCCAACCCCTTTTTTTCTAAACTCTGAAATTTCTCTGCCATTTCCCGGCGAAAGTCTGTCAATTTTTTAGGACAAGTGCGCAATATAGAGTCTTTAGAGCATGCAAAATTTGAAGTTCGTCGGAACATTTTTCGACCTCCAAATTTGCCGACGTTTGGACCACACTTTGACCAAAATCCCGTCCCAAACTGGGCCGTGTCAAAGACAGTCCGAAGGACTGAGCATGCGCACGAGTCAGGAGTACACCAAAGAGGTGTGTACAGACAGCCACAGGTTGCGGGAGCATCCAGGAAGCGCCAACCCCTTTCTTTTCTAAACTCTGAAATTTCTCTGCCATTTCAACGCGAAAGTCTGTCAATTTTTTAGGACAAGTGCGCAATATAGAGTCTTTGGAGCATGCAAAATTTGAAGTTCGTCGGAACATTTTTCGACCTCCAAATTTGCCGACGTTTGGACCACACTTTGACCAAAATCCCGTCCCAAACTGGGCCGTGTCAACGACAGTCCGAAGGACTGAGCATGCGCACGAGTCAGGAGTACACCAAAGAGGTGTGTACAGACAGCCACAGGTTGCGGGAGCATCCAGGAAGCGCCAACCCCTTTTTTTTCTAAACTCTGAAATTTCTCTGCCATTTCCCGGCGAAAGTCTGTCAATTTTTTAGGACAAGTGCGCAATATAGAGTCTTTGGAGCATGCAAAATTTGAAGTTCGTCGGAACATTTTTCGACCTCCAAATTTGCCGACGTTTGGACCACACTTTGACCAAAATCCCGTCCCAAACTGGGCCGTGTCAACGACTGAGCATGCGCACGAGTCAGGAGTACACCAAAGAGGTGTGTACAGACAGCCACAGGTTGCGGGAGCATCCAGGAAGCGTCAACCCCTTTTTTTTCTAAACTCTAAAATTTCTCTGCCATTTCCCGGCGAAAGTCTGTCAATTTTTTAGGACAAGTGCGCAATATAGAGTCTTTGGAGCATGCAAAATTTGAAGTTCGTCGGAACATTTTTCGACCTCCAAATTTGCCGACGTTTGGACCACACTTTGACCAAAATCCCGTCCCAAACTGGGCCGTGTCAACGACAGTCCGAAGGACTGAGCATGCGCACGAGTCAGGAGTACACCAAAGAGGTGTGTACAGACAGCCACAGGTTGCGGGAGCATCCAGGAAGCGCCAACCCCTTTTTTTTCTAAACTCTGAAATTTCTCTGCCATTTCCCGGCGAAAGTCTGTCAATTTTTTAGGACAAGTGCGCAATATAGAGTCTTTAGAGCATGCAAAATTTGAAGTTCGTCGGAACATTTTTCGACCTCCAAATTTGCCGACGTTTGGACCACACTTTGACCAAAATCCCGTCCCAAACTGGGCCGTGTCAACGACAGTCCGAAGGACTGAGCATGCGCACGAGTACACCAAAGAGGTGTGTACAGACAGCCACAGGTTGCGGGAGCATCCAGGAAGCGCCAACCCCTTTTTTTCTAAACTCTGAAATTTCTCTGCCATTTCCCGGCGAAAGTCTGTCAATTTTTTAGGACAAGTGCGCAATATAGAGTCTTTGGAGCATGCAAAATTTGAAGTTCGTCGGAACATTTTTCGACCTCCAAATTTGCCGACGTTTGGACCACACTTTGACCAAAATCCCGTCCCAAACTGGGCCGTGTCAACGACAGTCCGAAGGACTGAGCATGCGCACGAGTCAGGAGTACACCAAAGAGGTGTGTACAGACAGCCACAGGTTGCGGCAGCATCCAGGAAGCGCCAACCCCTTTTTTTTCTAAACTCTGAAATTTCTCTGCCATTTCCCGGCGAAAGTCTGTCAATTTTTTAGGACAAGTGCGCAATATAGAGTCTTTGGAGCATGCAAAATTTGAAGTTCGTCGGAACATTTTTCGACCTCCAAATTTGCCGACGTTTGGACCACACTTTGACCAAAATCCCGTCCCAAACTGGGCCGTGTCAACGACAGTCCGAAGGACTGAGCATGCGCACGAGTCAGGAGTACACCAAAGAGGTGTGTACAGACAGCCACAGGTTGCGGGAGCATCCAGGAAGCGCCAACCCCTTTCTTTTCTAAACTCTGAAATTCTCTGCCATTTCACCGCGAAAGTCTGTCAATTTTTTAGGACAAGTGCGCAATATAGAGTCTTTGGAGCATGCAAAATTTGAAGTTCGTCGGAACATTTTTCGACCTCCAAATTTGCCGACGTTTGGACCACACTTTGACCAAAATCCCGTCCCAAACTGGGCCGTGTCAACGACAGTCCGAAGGACTGAGCATGCGCACGAGTCAGGAGTACACCAAAGAGGTGTGTACAGACAGCCACAGGTTGCGGGAGCATCCAGGAAGCGCCAACCCCTTTTTTTTCTAAACTCTGAAATTTCTCTGCCATTTCCCGGCGAAAGTCTGTCAATTTTTTAGGACAAGTGCGCAATATAGAGTCTTTGGAGCATGCAAAATTTATAGTTCGTCGGAACATTTTTCGACCTCCAAATTTGCCGACGTTTGGACCACACTTTGACCAAAATCCCGTCCCAAACTGGGCCGTGTCAACGACTGAGCATGCGCACGAGTCAGGAGTACACCAAAGAGGTGTGTACAGACAGCCACAGGTTGCGGGAGCATCCAGGAAGCGCCAACCCCTTTTTTTTCTAAACTCTGAAATTTCTCTGCCATTTCCCGGCGAAAGTCTGTCAATTTTTTAGGACAAGTGCGCAATATAGAGTCTTTGGAGCATGCAAAATTTGAAGTTCGTCGGAACATTTTTCGACCTCCAAATTTGCCGACGTTTGGACCACACTTTGACCAAAATCCCGTCCCAAACTGGGCCGTGTCAACGACAGTCCGAAGGACTGAGCATGCGCACGAGTCAGGAGTACACCAAAGAGGTGTGTACAGACAGCCACAGGTTGCGGGAGCATCCAGGAAGCGCCAACCCCTTTTTTTTCTAAACTCTGAAATTTCTCTGCCATTTCCCGGCGAAAGTCTGTCAATTTTTTAGGACAAGTGCGCAATATAGAGTCTTTGGAGCATGCAAAATTTATAGTTCGTCGGAACATTTTTCGACCTCCAAATTTGCCGACGTTTGGACCACACTTTGACCAAAATCCCGTCCCAAACTGGGCCGTGTCAACGACTGAGCATGCGCACGAGTCAGGAGTACACCAAAGAGGTGTGTACAGACAGCCACAGGTTGCGGGAGCATCCAGGAAGCGCCAACCCCTTTTTTTTCTAAACTCTGAAATTTCTCTGCCATTTCCCGGCGAAAGTCTGTCAATTTTTTAGGACAAGTGCGCAATATAGAGTCTTTGGAGCATGCAAAATTTGAAGTTCGTCGGAACATTTTTCGACCTCCAAATTTGCCGACGTTTGGACCACACTTTGACCAAAATCCCGTCCCAAACTGGGCCGTGTCAACGACAGTCCGAAGGACTGAGCATGCGCACGAGTCAGGAGTACACCAAAGAGGTGTGTACAGACAGCCACAGGTTGCGGGAGCATCCAGGAAGCGCCAACCCCTTTTTTTTCTAAACTCTGAAATTTCTCTGCCATTTCCCGGCGAAAGTCTGTCAATTTTTTAGGACAAGTGCGCAATATAGAGTCTTTGGAGCATGCAAAATTTGAAGTTCGTCGGAACATTTTTCGACCTCCAAATTTGCCGACATTTGGACCACACTTTGACCAAAATCCCGTCCCAAACTGGGCCGTGTCAACGACAGTCCGAAGGACTGAGCATGCGCACGAGTCAGGAGTACACCAAAGAGGTGTGTACAGACAGCCACAGGTTGCGGGAGCATCCAGGAAGCGCCAACCCCTTTTTTTTCTAAACTCTGAAATTTCTCTGCCATTTCAGGGCGAAAGTCTGTCAGTTTTTTAGGACAAGTGCGCAATATAGAGTCTTTGGAGCATGCAAAATTTGAAGTTCGTCGGAACATTTTTCCACCTCCAAATTTGCCGACGTTTGGACCACACTTTGACCAAAATTCCGTCCCAAACTGGGCCGTGTCAACGACAGTCCGAAGGACTGAGCATGCGCACGAGTCAGGAGTACACCAAAGAGGTGTGTACAGACAGCCACAGGTTGCGGGAGCATCCAGGAAGCGCCAACCCCTTTTTTTTCTAAACTCTGAAATTTCTCTGCCATTTCCCGGCGAAAGTCTGTCAATTTTTTAGGACAAGTGCGCAATATAGAGTCTTTGGAGCATGCAAAATTTGAAGTTCGTCGGAACATTTTTCGACCTCCAAATTTGCCGACGTTTGGACCACACTTTGACCAAAATCACGTCCCAAACTGGGCCGTGTCAACGACTGTCCAAAGGACTGAGCATGCGCACGAGTCAGGAGTACACCAAAGAGGTGTGTACAGACAGCCACAGGTTGCGGGAGCATCCAGGAAGCGCCAACCCCTTTTTTTTCTAAACTCTGAAATTTCTCTGCCATTTCACGGCGAAAGTCTGTCAGTTTTTTAGGACAAGTGCGCAATATAGAGTCTTTGGACCATGCAAAATTTGAAGTTCGTCGGAACATTTTTCGACCTCCAAATTTGCCGACGTTTGGACCACACTTTGACCAAAATCCCGTCCCAAACTGGGCCGTGTCAACGACAGTCCGAAGGACTGAGCATGCGCACGAGTCAGGAGTACACCAAAGAGGTGTGTACAGACAGCCACAGGTTGCGGGAGCATCCAGGAAGCGCCAACCCCTTTTTTTTCTAAACTCTGAAATTTCTCTGCCATTTCCCGGCGAAAGTCTGTCAATTTTTTAGGACAAGTGCGCAATATAGAGTCTTTAGAGCATGCAAAATTTGAAGTTCGTCGGAACATTTTTCGACCTCCAAATTTGCCGACGTTTGGACCACACTTTGACCAAAATCCCGTCCCAAACTGGGCCGTGTCAACGACAGTCCGAAGGACTGAGCATGCGCACGAGTCAGGAGTACACCAAAGAGGTGTGTACAGACAGCCACAGGTTGCGGCAGCATCCAGGAAGCGCCAACCACTTTTTTTTCTAAACTCTGAAATTTATCTGCCATTTCCCGGCGAAAGTCTGTCAATTTTTCAGGACAAGTGTGCAACATAGAGTCTTTGGAGCATGCAAAATTTGAAGTTCGTCGGAACATTTTTCGACCTCCAAATTTGCCGACGTTTGGACCACACTTTGACCAAAATCCCGTCCCAAACTGGGCCGTGTCAACGACAGTCCGAAGGACTGAGCATGCGCACGAGTCAGGAGTACACCAAAGAGGTGTGTACAGACAGCCACAGGTTGCGGGAGAATCCAGGAAGTGCCAACCCCTTTTTTTTCTAAACTCTGAAATTTCTCTGCCATTTTCCGGCGAAAGTCTGTCCATTTTTTAGGACAAGTGCGCAATATAGAGTCTTTGGAGCATGCAAAATTTGAAGTTCGTCGGAACATTTTTCGACCTCCAAATTTGCCGACGTTTGGACCACACTTTGACCAAAATCCCGTCCCAAACTGGGCCGTGTCAACGACAGTCCGAAGGACTGAGCATGCGCACGAGTCAGGAGTACACCAAAGAGGTGTGTACAGACAGCCACAGGTTGCGGGAGCATCCAGGAAGCGCCAACCCCTTTTTTTTCTAAACTCTGAAATTTCTCTGCCATTTCCCGGCGAAAGTCTGTCCATTTTTTAGGACAAGTGCGCAATATAGAGTCTTTGGAGCATGCAAAATTTGAAGTTCGTCGGAACATTTTTCGACCTCCAAATTTGCCGACGTTTGGACCACACTTTGACCAAAATCCCGTCCCAAACTGGGCCGTGTCAACGACAGTCCGAAGGACTGAGCATGCGCACGAGTCAGGAGTACACCAAAGAGGTGTGTACCGACAGCCACAGGTTGCGGGAGCATCCAGGAAGCGCCAACCCCTTTTTTTTCTAAACTCTGAAATTTCTCTGCCATTTCCCGGCGAAAGTCTGTCAATTTTTTAGGACAAGTGCGCAATATAGAGTCTTTGGAGCATGCAAAATTTGAAGTTCGTCGGAACATTTTTCGACCTCCAAATTTGCCGACGTTTGGACCACACTTTGACCAAAATCCCGTCCCAAACTGGGCCGTGTCAACGACAGTCCGAAGGACTGAGCATGCGCACGAGTCAGGAGTACACCAAAGAGGTGTGTACAGACAGCCACAGGTTGCGGCAGCATCCAGGAAGCGCCAACCCCTTTTTTTTCTAAACTCTGAAATTTATCTGCCATTTCCCGGCGAAAGTCTGTCAATTTTTTAGGACAAGTGCGCAATATAGAGTCTTTGGAGCATGCAAAATTTGAAGTTCGTCGGAACATTTTTCGACCTCCAAATTTGCCGACGTTTGGACCACACTTTGACCAAAATCCCGTCCCAAACTGGGCCGTGTCAACGACAGTCCGAAGGACTGAGCATGCGCACGAGTCAGGAGTACACCAAAGAGGTGTGTACAGACAGCCACAGGTTGCGGGAGCATCCAGGAAGCGCCAACCCCTTTTTTTTTCTAAACTCTGAAATTTCTCTGCCATTTCCCGGCGAAAGTCTGTCCATTTTTTAGGACAAGTGCGCAATATAGAGTCTTTGGAGCATGCAAAATTTGAAGTTCGTCGGAACATTTTTCGACCTCCAAATTTGCCGACGTTTGGACCACACTTTGACCAAAATCCCGTCCCAAACTGGGCCGTGTCAACGACAGTCCGAAGGACTGAGCATGCGCACGAGTCAGGAGTACACCAAAGAGGTGTGTACAGACAGCCACAGGTTGCGGGAGCATCCAGGAAGCGCCAACCCCTTTTTTTTCTAAACTTTGAAATTTCTCTGCCATTTCCCGGCGAAAGTCTGTCCATTTTTTAGGACAAGTGCGCAATATAGAGTCTTTGGAGCATGCAAAATTTGAAGTTCGTCGGAACATTTTTCGACCTCCAAATTTGCCGACGTTTGGACCACACTTTGACCAAAATCCCGTCCCAAACTGGGCCGTGTCAACGACAGTCCGAAGGACTGAGCATGCGCACGAGTCAGGAGTACACCAAAGAGGTGTGTACCGACAGCCACAGGTTGCGGGAGCATCCAGGAAGCGCCAACCCCTTTTTTTTCTAAACTCTGAAATTTCTCTGCCATTTCCCGGCGAAAGTCTGTCAATTTTTTAGGACAAGTGCGCAATATAGAGTCTTTGGAGCATGCAAAATTTGAAGTTCGTCGGAACATTTTTCGACCTCCAAATTTGCCGACGTTTGGACCACACTTTGACCAAAATCCCGTCGCAAACCGGGCCGTGTCAACGACAGTCCGAAGGACTGAGCATGCGCACGAGTCAGGAGTACACCAAAGAGGTGTGTACAGACAGCCACAGGTTGCGGCAGCATCCAGGAAGCGCCAACCCCTTTTTTTTCTAAACTCTGAAATTTATCTGCCATTTCCCGGCGAAAGTCTGTCAATTTTTTAGGACAAGTGCGCAATATAGAGTCTTTGGAGCATGCAAAATTTGAAGTTCGTCGGAACATTTTTCGACCTCCAAATTTGCCGACGTTTGGACCACACTTTGACCAAAATCCCGTCCCAAACTGGGCCGTGTCAACGACAGTCCGAATGACTGAGCATGCGCACGAGTCAGGAGTACACCAAAGAGGTGTGTACAGACAGCCACAGGTTGCGGGAGCATCCAGGAAGCGCCAACCCCTTTTTTTTTCTAAACTCTGAAATTTCTCTGCCATTTCCCGGCGAAAGTCTGTCCATTTTTTAGGACAAGTGCGCAATATAGAGTCTTTGGAGCATGCAAAATTTGAAGTTCGTCGGAACATTTTTCGACCTCCAAATTTGCCGACGTTTGGACCACACTTTGACCAAAATCCCGTCCCAAACTGGGCCGTGTCAACGACAGTCCGAAGGACTGAGCATGCGCACGAGTCAGGAGTACACCAAAGAGGTGTGTACAGACAGCCACAGGTTGCGGGAGCATCCAGGAAGCGCCAACCCCTTTTTTTTCTAAACTCTGAAATTTCTCTGCCATTTCCCGGCGAAAGTCTGTCCATTTTTTAGGACAAGTGCGCAATATAGAGTCTTTGGAGCATGCAAAATTTGAAGTTCGTCGGAACATTTTTCGACCTCCAAATTTGCCGACGTTTGGACCACACTTTGACCAAAATCCCGTCCCAAACTGGGCCGTGTCAACGACAGTCCGAAGGACTGAGCATGCGCACGAGTCAGGAGTACACCAAAGAGGTGTGTACAGACAGCCACAGGTTGCGGGAGCATCCAGGAAGCGCCAACCCCTTTTTTTTCTAAACTCTGAAATTTCTCTGCCATTTCCCAGCGAAAGTCTGTCAATTGTTTAGGACAAGTGCGCAATATAGAGTCTTTGGAGCATGACAAATTTGAAGTTCGTCGGAACATTTTTCGACCTCCAAATTTGCCGACGTTTGGACCACACTTTGACCAAAATCCCGTCCTAAACTTGGCCGTGTCAACGACAGTCCGAAGGACTGAGCATGCGCACGAGTCAGGAGTACACCAAAGAGGTGTGTACAGACAGCCACAGGTTGCGGGAGCATCCAGGAAGCGCCAACCCCTTTTTTTTCTAAACTCTGAAATTTCTCTGCCATTTCCCGGCAAAAGTCTGTCAATTTTTTAGGACAAGTGCGCAATATAGAGTCTTTGGAGCATGCAAAATTTGAAGTTCGTCGGAACATTTTTCGACCTCCAAATTTGCCGACGTTTGGACCACACTTTGACCAAAATCCCGTCCCAAACTGGGCCGTGTCAACGACAGTCCGAAGGACTGAGCATGCGCACGAGTCAGGAGTACACCAAAGAGGTGTGTACAGACAGCCACAGGTTGCGGGAGCATCCAGGAAGCGCCAACCCCTTTTTTTTCTAAACTCTGAAATTTCTCTGCCATTTCCCGGCGAAAGTCTGTCAATTTTTTAGGACAAGTGCGCAATATAGAGTCTTTGGAGCATGCAAAATTTGAAGTTCGTCGGAACATTTTTCGACCTCCAAATTTGCCGACGTTTGGACCACACTTTGACCAAAATCCCGTCCCAAACTGGGCCGTGTCAACGACAGTCCGAAGGACTGAGCATGCGCACGAGTCAGGAGTACACCAAAGAGGTGTGTACAGACAGCCACAGGTTGCGGGAGCATCCAGGAAGCGCCAACCCCTTTTTTTTCTGAACTCTGAAATTTCTCTGCCATTTCCCGGCGAAAGTCTGTCAAATTTTTTAGGACAAGTGCGCAATATAGAGTCTTTGGAGCATGCAAAATTTGAAGTTCGTCGGAACATTTTTCGACCTCCAAATTTGCCGACGTTTGGACCACACTTTGACCAAAATCCCGTCCCAAACTGGGCCGTGTCAACGACAGTCCGAAGGACTGAGCATGCGCACGAGTCAGGAGTACACCAAAGAGGTGTGTACAGACAGCCACAGGTTGCGGGAGCATCCAGGAAGCGCCAACCTCTTTTTTTTTCTAAACTATGAAATTTCTCTGCCATTTCCCGGCGAAAGTCTGTCAATTTTTTAGGACAAGTGCCCAATATAGAGTCTTTGGAGCATGCAAAATTTGAAGTTCGTCGGAACATTTTTCGACCTCCAAATTTGCCGACGTTTGGACCACACTTTGACCAAAATCTGTCAAAAGTCTGTCAATTTTTTAGGACAAGTGCGCAATATAGAGTCTTTGGAGCATGCAAAATTTGAAGTTCGTCGGAACATTTTTCGACCTCCAAATTTGCCGACGTTTGGACCACACTTTGACCAAAATCCCGTCCCAAACTGGGCCGTGTCAACGACAGTCCGAAGGACTGAGCATGCGCACGAGTCAGGAGTACACCAAAGAGGTGTGTACAGACAGCCACAGGTTGCGGGAGCATCCAGGAAGCGCCAACCCCTTTTTTTTCTAAACTCTGAAATTTCTCTGCCATTTCCCGGCGAAAGTCTGTCATTTTTTTAGGACAAGTGCGCAATATAGGGTCTCTGGAGCATGCAAAATTTGAAGTTCGTCGGAACATTTTTTGACCTCCAAATTTGCCGACGTTTGGACCACACTTTGACCAAAATCCCGTCCCAAACTGGGCCGTGTCAACGACAGTCCGAAGGACTGAGCATGCGCACGAGTCAGGAGTACACCAAAGAGGTGTGTACAGACAGCCACAGGTTGCGGGAGCATCCAAGAAGCGCCAACCCCTTTTTTTCTAAACTCTGAAATTTATCTGCCATTTCCCGGCGAAAGTCTGTCAATTTTTTAGGACAAGTGCGCAATATAGAGTCTTTGGAGCATGCAAAATTTGAAGTTCGTCGGAACATTTTTCGACCTCCAAATTTGCCGACGTTTGGACCACACTTTGACCAAAATCCCGTCCCAAACTGGGCCGTGTCAACGACAGTCCGAAGGACTGAGCATGCGCACGAGTCAGGAGTACACCAAAGAGGTGTGTACAGACAGCCACAGGTTGCGGGAGCATCCAGGAAGCGCCAACCCCTTTTTTTCTAAACTCTAAAATTTCTCTGCCATTTCCCGGCGAAAGTCTGTCAATTTTTTAGGACAAGTGCGCAATATAGAGTCTTTGGAGCATGCAAAATTTGAAGTTCGTCGGAACATTTTTCGACCTCCAAATTTGCCGACGTTTGGACCACACTTTGACCAAAATCCCGTCCCAAACTGGGCCGTGTCAACGACAGTCCGAAGGACTGAGCATGCGCACGAGTCAGGAGTACACCAAAGAGGTGTGTACAGACAGCCACAGGTTGCGGGAGCATCCAGGAAGCGCCAACCCCTTTTTTTTCTAAACTCTGAAATTTCTCTGCCATTTCCCGGCGAAAGTCTGTCAATTTTTTAGGACAAGTGCGCAATATAGAGTCTTTGGAGCATGCAAAATTTGAAGTTCGTCGGAACATTTTTCGACCTCCAAATTTGCCGACGTTTGGACCACACTTTGACCAAAATCCCGTCCCAAACTGGGCCGTGTCAACGACAGTCCGAAGGACTGAGCATGCGCACGAGTCAGGAGTACACCAAAGAGGTGTGTACAGACAGCCACAGGTTGCGGGAGCATCCAGGAAGCGCCAACCCCTTTTTTTCTAAACTCTAAAATTTCTCTGCCATTTCCCGGCGAAAGTCTGTCAATTTTTTAGGACAAGTGCGCAATATAGAGTCTTTGGAGCATGCAAAATTTGAAGTTCGTCGGAACATTTTTCGACCTCCAAATTTGCCGACGTTTGGACCACACTTTGACCAAAATCCCGTCCCAAACTGGGCCGTGTCAACGACAGTCCGAAGGACTGAGCATGCGCACGAGTCAGGAGTACACCAAAGAGGTGTGTACAGACAGCCACAGGTTGCAGGAGCATCCAGGAAGCGCCAACCCCTTTTTTTTCTAAACTCTGAAATTTCTCTGCCATTTCCCGGCGAAAGTCTGTCAATTTTTTAGGACAAGTGCGCAATAAAGAGTCTTTGGAGCATGCAAAATTTGAAGTTCGTCGGAACATTTTTTGACCTCCAAATTTGCCGACGTTTGGACCACACTTTGACCAAAATCCCGTCCCAAACTGGGCCGTGTCAACGACAGTCCGAAGGACTGAGCATGCGCACGAGTCAGGAGTACACCAAAGAGGTGTGTACAGACAGCCACAGGTTGCGGGAGCATCCAAGAAGCGCCAACCCCTTTTTTTCTAAACTCTGAAATTTCTCTGCCATTTCCCGGCGAAAGTCTGTCAATTTTTTAGGACAAGTGCGCAATATAGAGTCTTTGGAGCATGCAAAATTTGAAGTTCGTCGGAAAATTTTTTGACCTCCAAATTTGCCGACGTTTGGACTACACTTTGACCAAAATCCCGTCCCAAACTGGGCCGTGTCAACGACAGTCCGAAGGACTGAGCATGCGCACGAGTCAGGAGTACACCAAAGAGGTGTGTACAGACAGCCACAGGTTGCGGGAGCATCCAGGAAGCGCCAACCCCTTTTTTTTCTAAACTCTGAAATTTCTCTGCCATTTCCCGGCGAAAGTCTGTCAATTTTTTAGGACAAGTGCGCAATATAGAGTCTTTGGAGCATGCAAAATTTGAAGTTCGTCGGAACATTTTTTGACCTCCAAATTTGCCGACGTTTGGACCACACCTTGACCAAAATCCCGTCCCAAACTGGGCCGTGTCAACGACAGTCCGAAGGACTGAGCATGCGCACGAGTCAGGAGTACACCAAAGAGGTGTGTACAGACAGCCACAGGTTGCGGGAGCATCCAAGAAGCGCCAACCCCTTTTTTTCTAAACTCTGAAATTTCTCTGCCATTTCCCGGCGAAAGTCTGTCAATTTTTTAGGACAAGTGCGCAATATAGAGTCTTTGGAGCATGCAAAATTTGAAGTTCGTCGGAACATTTTTCGACCTCCAAATTTGCCGACGTTTGGACCACACTTTGACCAAAATCCCGTCCCAAACTGGGAGCATGCGCACGAGTCAGGAGTACACCAAAGAGGTGTGTACAGACAGCCACAGGTTGCGGGAGCATCCAGGAAGCGCCAACACCTTTTTTTCTAAACTCTAAAATTTCTCTGCCATTTCCCGGCGAAAGTCTGTCAATTTTTTAGGACAAGTGCGCAATATAGAGTCTTTGGAGCATGCAAAATTTGAAGTTCGTCGGAACATTTTTCGACCTCCAAATTTGCCGACGTTTGGACCACACTTTGACCAAAATCCCGACCCAAACTGGGCCGTGTCAACGACAGTCCGAAGGACTGAGCATGCGCACGAGTCAGGAGTACACCAAAGAGGTGTGTACAGACAGCCACAGGTTGCGGAAGCATCAAGAAAGCGCCAACCCCTTTTTTTTCTAAACTCTGAAATTTCTCTGCCATTTCCCGGCGAAAGTCTGTCAATTTTTTAGGACAAGTGCGCAATATAGAGTCTTTGGTGCATGCAAAATTTGAAGTTCGTCGGAACATTTTTCGACCTCCAAATTTGCCGACGTTTGGACCACACTTTGACCAAAATCCCGTCCCAAACTGGGCCGTGTCAACGACAGTCCGAAGGACTGAGCATGCGCACGAGTCAGGAGTACACCAAAGAGGTGTGTACAGACAGCCACAGGTTGCGGAAGCATCCAGGAAGCGCCAACCCCTTTTTTTTCTAAACTCTGAAATTTCTCTGCCATTTCCCGGCGAAAGTCTGTCAATTTTTTAGGACAAGTGCGCAATATAGAGTCTTTGGAGCATGCAAAATTTGAAGTTCGTCGGAACATTTTTCGACCTCCAAATTTGCCGACGTTTGGACCACACTTTGACCAAAATCCCGTCCCAAACTGGGCCGTGTCAACGACAGTCCGAAGGACTGAGCATGCGCACGAGTCAGGAGTACACCAAAGAGGTGTGTACAGACAGCCACAGGTTGCGGGAGCATCCAGGAAGCGCCAACCCCTTTTTTTTCTAAACTCTGAAATATCTCTGCCATTTCCCGGCGAAAGTCTGTCAATTTTTTAGGACAAGTGCGCAATATAGAGTCTTTGGAGCATGCAAAATTTGAAGTTCGACGGAACATTTTTCAACCTCCAAATTTGCCGACGTTTGGACCACACTTTGACCAAAATCCCGTCCCAAACTGGGCCGTGTCAACGACAGTCCGAAGGACTGAGCATGCACACGAGTCAGGAGTACACCAAAGAGGTGTGTACAGACAGCCACAGGTTGCGGGAGCATCCAGGAAGCGCCAACCCCTTTTTTTTCTAAACTCTGAAATTTCTCTGCCATTTCCCGGCGAAAGTCTGTCAATTTTTTAGGACAAGTGCGCAATATAGAGTCTTTGGAGCATGCAAAATTTGAAGTTCGTCGGAACATTTTTCCACCTCCAAATTTGCCGACGTTTGGACCACACTTTGACCAAAATTCCGTCCCAAACTGGGCCGTGTCAACGACAGTCCGAAGGACTGAGCATGCGCACGAGTCAGGAGTACACCAAAGAGGTGTGTACAGACAGCCACAGGTTGCGGGAGCATCCAGGAAGCGCCAACCCCTTTTTTTTCTAAACTCTGAAATTTCTCTGCCATTTCCCGGCGAAAGTCTGTCAATTTTTTAGGACAAGTGCGCAATATAGAGTCTTTGGAGCATGCAAAATTTGAAGTTCGTCGGAACATTTTTCGACCTCCAAATTTGCCGACGTTTGGACCACACTTTGACCAAAATCCCGTCCCAAACTGGGCCGTGTCAACTACAGTCCGAAGGACTGAGCATGCGCACGAGTCAGGAGTACACCAAAGAGGTGTGTACAGACAGCCACAGGTTGCGGGAGCATCCAGGAAGCGCCAACCCATTTTTTTTCTAAACTCTGAAATTTCTCTGCCATTTCCCGGCGAAAGTCTGTCAATTTTTTAGGACAAGTGCGCAATATAGAGTCTTTGGAGCATGCAAAATTTGAAGTTCGTCGGAACATTTTTCAACCTCCAAATTTGCCGACGTTTGGACCACACTTTGACCAAAATCCCGTCCCAAACTGGGCCGTGTCAACGACAGTCCGAAGGACTGAGCATGCGCACGAGTCAGGAGTACACCAAAGAGGTGTGTACAGACAGCCACAGGTTGCGGGAGCATCCAGGAAGCGCCAACCCCTTTTTTTTCTAAACTCTGAAATTTCTCTGCCATTTCCCGGCGAAAGTCTGTCAATTTTTTAGGACAAGTGCGCAATATAGAGTCTTTGGAGCATGCAAAATTTGAAGTTCGTCGGAACATTTTTCGACCTCCAAATTTGCCGACGTTTGGACCACACTTTGACCAAAATCACGTCCAAAACTGGGCCGTGTCAACGACAGTCCGAAGGACTGAGCATGCGCACGAGTCAGGAGTACACCAAAGAGGTGTGTACAGACAGCCACAGGTTGCGGGAGCATCCAGGAAGCGCCAACCCCTTTTTTTCTAAACTCTGAAATTTCTCTGCCATTTCCCGGCGAAAGTCTGTCAATTTTTTAGGACAAGTGCGCAATATAGAGTCTTTGGAGCATGCAAAATTTGAAGTTCGTCGGAACATTTTTCGACCTCCAAATTTGCCGACGTTTGGACCACACTTTGACCAAAATCCCGTCCCAAACTGGGCCGTGTCAACGACAGTCCGAAGGACTGAGCATGCGCACGAGTCAGGAGTACACCAAAGAGGTGTGTACAGACAGCCACAGGTTGCGGGAGCATCCAGGAAGCGCCAACCCCTTTTTTTTCTAAACTCTGAAATTTCTCTGCCATTTCCCGGCGAAAGTCTGTCAATTTTTTAGGACAAGTGCGCAATATAGAGTCTTTGGAGCATGCAAAATTTGAAGTTCGTCGGAACATTTTTCGACCTCCAAATTTGCCGACGTTTGGACCACACTTTGACCAAAATCCCGTCCCAAACTGGGCCGTGTCAACGACAGTCCGAAGGACTGAGCATGCGCACGAGTCAGGAGTACACCAAAGAGGTGTGTACAGACAGCCACAGGTTGCGGGAGCATCCAGGAAGCGCCAACCCCTTTTTTTTCTAAACTCTGAAATTTCTCTGCCATTTCCCGGCGAAAGTCTGTCAATTTTTTAGGACAAGTGCGCAATATAGAGTCTTTGGAGCATGCAAAATTTGAAGTTCGTCGGAACATTTTTCAACCTCCAAATTTGCCGACGTTTGGACCACACTTTGACCAAAATCCCGTCCCAAACTGGGCCGTGTCAACGACAGTCCGAAGGACTGAGCATGCGCACGAGTCAGGAGTACACCAAAGAGGTGTGTACAGACAGCCACAGGTTGCGGGAGCATCCAGGAAGCGCCAACCCCTTTTTTTCTAAACTCTGAAATTTCTCTGCCATTTCCCGGCGAAAGTCTGTCAATTTTTTAGGACAAGTGCGCAATATAGAGTCTTTGGAGCATGCAAAATTTGAAGTTCGTCGGAACATTTTTCGACCTCCAAATTTGCCGACGTTTGGACCACACTTTGACCAAAATCCCGTCCCAAACTGGGCCGTGTCAACGACAGTCCGAAGGACTGAGCATGCGCACGAGTCAGGAGTACATCAAAGAGGTGTGTACAGACAGCCACAGGTTGCGGGAGCATCCAGGAAGCGCCAACCCCTTATTTTTCTAAACTCTGAAATTTCTCTGCCATTTCCCGGCGAAAGTCTGTCAATTTTTTAGGACAAGTGCGCAATATAGAGTCTTTGGAGCATGCAAAATTTGAAGTTCGTCGGAACATTTTTCGACCTCCAAATTTGCCGACGTTTGGACCACACTTTGACCAAAATCCCGTCCCAAACTGGGCCGTGTCAACGACAGTCCGAAGGACTGAGCATGCGCACGAGTCAGGAGTACACCAAAGAGGTGTGTACAGACAGCCACAGGTTGCGGGAGCATCCAGGAAGCGCCAACCCCTTTTTTTCTAAACTCTGAAATTTCTCTGCCATTTCCCGGCGAAAGTCTGTCAATTTTTTAGGACAAGTGCGCAATATAGAGTCTTTGGAGCATGCAAAATTTGAAGTTCGTCGGAACATTTTTCGACCTCCAAATTTGCCGACGTTTGGACCACACTTTGACCAAAATCCCGTCCCAAACTGGGCCGTGTCAACGACAGTCCGAAGGACTGAGCATGCGCACGAGTCAGGAGTACACCAAAGAGGTGTGTACAGACAGCCACAGGTTGCGGGAGCATCCAGGAAGCGCCAACCCCTTTTTTTTCTAAACTCTGAAATTTCTCTGCCATTTGCCGGCGAAAGTCTGTCAATTTTTTAGGACAAGTGCGCAATATAGAGTCTTTGGAGCATGCAAAATTTGAAGTTCGTCGGAACATTTTTTGACCTCCAAATTTGCCGACGTTTGGACCACACTTTGACCAAAATCCCGTCCCAAACTGGGCCGTGTCAACGACAGTCCGAGGGACTGAGCATGCGCACGAGTCAGGAGTACACCAAAGAGGTGTGTACAGACAGCCACAGGTTGCGGGAGCATCCAGGAAGCACCAACCCCTTTTTTTTCTAAACTCTGAAATTTCTCTGCCATTTCCCGGCGAAAGTCTGTCAATTTTTTAGGACAAGTGCGCAATAAAGAGTCTTTGGTGCATGCAAAATTTGAAGTTCGTCGGAACATTTTTCGACCTCCAAATTTGCCGACGTTTGGACCACACTTTGACCAAAATCCCGTCCCAAACTGGGCCGTGTCAACGACAGTCCGAAGGACTGAGCATGCGCACGAGTCAGGAGTACACCAAAGAGGTGTGTACAGACAGCCACAGGTTGCGGGAGCATCCAGGAAGCGCCAACCCCTTTTTTTTCTAAACTCGGAAATTTCTCTGCCATTTGCCGGCGAAAGTCTGTCAATTTTTTAGGACAAGTGCGCAATATAGAGTCTTTGGAGCATGCAAAATTTGAAGTTCGTCGGAACATTTTTCGACCTCCAAATTTGCCGACGTTTGGACCACACTTTGACCAAAATCCCGTCCCAAACTGGGCCGTGTCAACGACAGTCCGAAGGACTGAGCATGCGCACGAGTCAGGAGTACACCAAAGAGGTGTGTACAGACAGCCACAGGTTGCGGGAGCATCCAGGAAGCGCCAACCCCTTTTTTTTCTAAACTCTGAAATTTCTCTGCCATTTCCCGGCGAAAGTCTGTCATTTTTTTAGGACAAGTGCGCAATATAGAGTCTTTGGAGCATGCAAAATTTGAAGTTCGTCGAAATATTTTTCGACCTCCAAATTTGCCGACGTTTGGACCACACTTTGACCAAAATCCCGTCCCAAACTGGGCCGTGTCAACGACAGTCCGAAGGACTGAGCATGCGCACGAGTCAGGAGTACACCAAAGAGGTGTGTACAGACAGCCACAGGTTGCGGGAGCATCCAGGAAGCGCCAACCCTTTTTGTTTCTAAACTCTGAAATTTCTCTGCCATTTCCCGGCGAAAGTCTGTCAATTTTTTAGGACAAGTGCGCAATATAGAGTCTTTGGAGCATGCAAATTTTGAAGTTCGTCGGAACATTTTTCGACCTCCAAATTTGCCCACGTTTGGACCACACTTTGACCAAAATCCCGTCCCAAACTGGGCCGTGTCAACGACAGTCCGAAGGACTGAGCATGCGCACGAGTCAGGAGTACACCAAAGAGGTGTGTACAGACAGCCACAGGTTGCGGGAGCATCCAGGAAGCGCCAACCCCTTTTTTTTCTAAACTCTGAAATTTCTCTGCCATTTCCCGGCGAAAGTCTGTCAATTTTTTAGGACAAGTGCGCAATATAGAGTCTTTGGAGCATGCAAAATTTGAAGTTCGTCGGAACATTTTTCGACCTCCAAATTTGCCGACGTTTGGACCACACTTTGACCAAAATCCCGTCCCAAACTGGGCCGTGTCAACGACAGTCCGAAGGACTGAGCATGCGCACGAGTCAGGAGTATACCAAAGATGTGTGTACAGACAGCCACAGGTTGCGGGAGCATCCATGAAGCGCCAACCCCTTTTTTTCTAAACTCTTAAATTTCTCTGCCATTTCCCGGCGAAAGTCTGTCAATTTTTTAGGACAAGTGCGCAATATAGAGTCTTTGGAGCATGCAAAATTTGAAGTTCGTCGGAACATTTTTCGACCTCCAAATTTGCCGACGTTTGGACCACACTTTGACCAAAATCCCGTCCCAAACTGGGCCGTGTCAACGACAGTCCGAAGGACTGAGCATGCGCACGAGCCAGGAGTACACCAAAGAGGTGTGTACAGACAGCCACAGGTTGCGGGAGCATCCAGGAAGCGCCAACCCCTTTTTTTTCTAAACTCTGAAATTTCTCTGCCATTTCCCGGCGAAAGTCTGTCAATTTTTTAGGACAAGTGCGCAATATAGAGTCTTTGGAGCATGCAAAATTTGAAGTTCGTCGGAACATTTTTCCACCTCCAAATTTGCCGACGTTTGGACCACACTTTGACCAAAATTCCGTCCCAAACTGGGCCGTGTCAACGACAGTCCGAAGGACTGAGCATGCGCACGAGTCAGGAGTACACCAAAGAGGTGTGTACAGACAGCCACAGGTTGCGGGAGCATCCAGGAAGCGCCAACCCCTTTTTTTTCTAAACTCTGAAATTTCTCTGCCATTTCCCGGCGAAAGTCTGTCATTTTTTTAGGACAAGTGCGCAATATAGAGTCTTTGGAGCATGCAAAATTTGAAGTTCGTCGGAACATTTTTCCACCTCCAAATTTGCCGACGTTTGGACCACACTTTGACCAAAATCCCGTCCCAAACTGGGCCGTGTCAACGACTGTCCAAAGGACTGAGCATGCGCACGAGTCAGGAGTACACCAAAGAGGTGTGTACAGACAGCCACAGGTTGCGGGAGCATCCAGGAAGCGCCAACCCCTTTTTTTTCTAAACTCTGAAATTTCTCTGCCATTTCCCGGCGAAAGTCTGTCAATTTTTTAGGACAAGTGCGCAATATAGAGTCTTTGGAGCATGCAAAATTTGAAGTTCGTCGAAACATTTTTCGACCTCCAAATTTGCCGACGTTTGGACCACACTTTGACCAAAATCCCGTCCCAAACTGGGCCGTGTCAACGACAGTCCGAAGGACTGAGCATGCGCACGAGTCAGGAGTACACCAAAGAGGTGTGTACAGACAGCCACAGGTTGCGGGAGCATCCAGGAAGCGCCAACCCCTTTTTTTCTAAACTCTGAAATTTCTCTGCCATTTCCCGGCGAAAGTCTGTCAATTTTTTAGGACAAGTGCGCAATATAGAGTCTTTGGAGCATGCAAAATTTGAAGTTCGTCGGAACATTTTTCGACCTCCAAATTTGCCGACGTTTGGACCACACTTTGACCAAAATCCCGTCCCAAACTGGGCCGTGTCAACGACAGTCCGAAGGACTGAGCATGCGCACGAGTCAGGAGTACACCAAAGAGGTGTGTACAGACAGCCACAGGTTGCGGGAGCATCCAGGAAGCGCCAACCCCTTTTTTTCTAAACTCTGAAATTTCTCTGCCATTTCCCGGCGAAAGTCTGTCAATTTTTTAGGACAAGTGCGCAATATAGAGTCTTTGGAGCATGCAAAATTTGAAGTTCGTCGGAACATTTTTCCACCTCCAAATTTGCCGACGTTTGGACCACACTTTGACCAAAATTCCGTCCCAAACTGGGCCGTGTCAACGACAGTCCGAAGGACTGAGCATGCGCACGAGTCAGGAGTACACCAAAGAGGTGTGTACAGACAGCCACAGGTTGCGGGAGCATCCAGGAAGCGCCAACCCCTTTTTTTTCTAAACTCTGAAATTTCTCTGCCATTTCCCGGCGAAAGTCTGTCATTTTTTTAGGACAAGTGCGCAATATAGAGTCTTTGGAGCATGCAAAATTTGAAGTTCGTCGGAACATTTTTCCACCTCCAAATTTGCCGACGTTTGGACCACACTTTGACCAAAATCCCGTCCCAAACTGGGCCGTGTCAACGACTGTCCAAAGGACTGAGCATGCGCACGAGTCAGGAGTACACCAAAGAGGTGTGTACAGACAGCCACAGGTTGCGGGAGCATCCAGGAAGCGCCAACCCCTTTTTTTTCTAAACTCTGAAATTTCTCTGCCATTTCCCGGCGAAAGTCTGTCAATTTTTTAGGACAAGTGCGCAATATAGAGTCTTTGGAGCATGCAAAATTTGAAGTTCGTCGGAACATTTTTCGACCTCCAAATTTGCCGACGTTTGGACCACACTTTGACCAAAATCCCGTCCCAAACTGGGCCGTGTCAACGACAGTCCGAAGGACTGAGCATGCGCACGAGTCAGGAGTACACCAAAGAGGTGTGTACAGACAGCCACAGGTTGCGGGAGCATCCAGGAAGCGCCAACCCCTTTTTTTTCTAAACTCTGAAATTTCTCTGCCATTTCCCGGCGAAAGTCTGTCAATTTTTTAGGACAAGTGCGCAATATAGAGTCTTTGGTGCATGCAAAATTTGAAGTTCGTCGGAACATTTTTCGACCTCCAAATTTGCCGACGTTTGGACCACACTTTGACCAAAATCCCGTCCCAAACTGGGCCGTGTCAACGACAGTCCGAAGGACTGAGCATGCGCACGAGTCAGGAGTACACCAAAGAGGTGTGTACAGACAGCCACAGGTTGCGGGAGCATCCAGGAAGCGCCAACCCCTTTTTTTTCTAAACTCTGAAATTTCTCTGCCATTTGCCGGCGAAAGTCTGTCAATTTTTTAGGACAAGTGCGCAATATAGAGTCTTTGGAGCATGCAAAATTTGAAGTTCGTCGGAACATTTTTCGACCTCCAAATTTGCCGACGTTTGGACCACACTTTGACCAAAATCCCGTCCCAAACTGGGCCGTGTCAACGACAGTCCGAGGGACTGAGCATGCGCACGAGTCAGGAGTACACCAAAGAGGTGTGTACAGACAGCCACAGGTTGCGGGAGCATCCAGGAAGCGCCAACCCCTTTTTTTTCTAAACTCTGAAATTTCTCTGCCATTTCCCGGCGAAAGTCTGTCAATTTTTTAGGACAAGTGCGCAATATAGAGTCTTTGGTGCATGCAAAATTTGAAGTTCGTCGGAACATTTTTCGACCTCCAAATTTGCCGACGTTTGGACCACACTTTGACCAAAATCCCGTCCCAAACTGGGCCGTGTCAACGACAGTCCGAAGGACTGAGCATGCGCACGAGTCAGGAGTACACCAAAGAGGTGTGTACAGACAGCCACAGGTTGCGGGAGCATCCAGGAAGCGCCAACCCCTTTTTTTTCTAAACTCTGAAATTTCTCTGCCATTTCCCGGCGAAAGTCTGTCAATTTTTTAGGACAAGTGCGCAACATAGAGTCTTTGGAGCATGCAAAATTTGAAGTTCGTCGGAACATTTTTCGACCTCCAAATTTGCCGACGTTTGGACCACACTTTGACCAAAATCCCGTCCCAAACTGGGCCGTGTCAACGACAGTCCGAAGGACTGAGCATGCGCACGAGTCAGGAGTACACCAAAGAGGTGTGTACAGACAGCCACAGGTTGCGGGAGCATCCAGGAAGCGCCAACCCCTTTTTTTTCTAAACTCTGAAATTTCTCTGCCATTTCCCGGCGAAAGTCTGTCAATTTTTTAGGACAAGTGCGCAATATAGAGTCTTTGGTGCATGCAAAATTTGAAGTTCGTCGGAACATTTTTCGACCTCCAAATTTGCCGACGTTTGGACCACACTTTGACCAAAATCCCGTCCCAAACTGGGCCGTGTCAACGACAGTCCGAAGGACTGAGCATGCGCACGAGTCAGGAGTACACCAAAGAGGTGTGTACAGACAGCCACAGGTTGCGGGAGCATCCAGGAAGCGCCAACCCCTTTTTTTTCTAAACTCTGAAATTTCTCTGCCATTTGCCGGCGAAAGTCTGTCAATTTTTTAGGACAAGTGCGCAATATAGAGTCTTTGGAGCATGCAAAATTTGAAGTTCGTCGGAACATTTTTCGACCTCCAAATTTGCCGACGTTTGGACCACACTTTGACCAAAATCCCGTTCCAAACTGGGCCGTGTCAACGACAGTCCGAGGGACTGAGCATGCGCACGAGTCAGGAGTACACCAAAGAGGTGTGTACAGACAGCCACAGGTTGCGGGAGCATCCAGGAAGCGCCAACCCCTTTTTTTTCTAAACTCTGAAATTTCTCTGCCATTTGCCGGCGAAAGTCTGTCAATTTTTTAGGACAAGTGCGCAATATAGAGTCTTTGGAGCATGCAAAATTTGAAGTTCGTCGGAACATTTTTCGACCTCCAAATTTGCCGACGTTTGGACCACACTTTGACCAAAATCCCGTCCCAAAGAGGTGTGTACAGACAGCCACAGGTTGCGGGAGCATCCAGGAAGCGCCAACCCCTTTTTTTTTCTAAACTCTGAAATTTCTCTGCCATTTGCCGGCGAAAGTCTGTCAATTTTTTAGGACAAGTGCGCAATATAGAGTCTTTGGAGCATGCAAAATTTGAAGTTCGTCGGAACATTTTTCGACCTCCAAATTTGCCGACGTTTGGACCACACTTTGACCAAAATCCCGTCCCAAACTGGGCCGTGTCAACGACAGTCCGAGGGACTGAGCATGCGCACGAGTCAGGAGTACACCAAAGAGGTGTGTACAGACAGCCACAGGTTGCGGGAGCATCCAGGAAGCGCCAACCCCTTTTTTTTCTAAACTCTGAAATTTGTCTGCCATTTCCCGGCGAAAGTCTGTCAATTTTTTAGGACAAGTGCGCAATATAGAGTCTTTGGTGCATGCAAAATTTGAAGTTCGTCGGAACATTTTTCGACCTCCAAATTTGCCGACGTTTGGACCACACTTTGACCAAAATCCCGTCCCAAACTGGGCCGTGTCAACGACAGTCCGAAGGACTGAGCAAGCGCACGAGTCAGGAGTACACCAAAGAGGTGTGTACAGACAGCCACAGGTTGCGGGAGCATCCAGGAAGCGCCAACCCCTTTTTTTTTCTAAACTCTGAAATTTCTCTGCCATTTGCCGGCGAAAGTCTGTCAATTTTTTAGGACAAGTGCGCAATATAGAGTCTTTGGAGCATGCAAAATTTGAAGTTCGTCGGAACATTTTTCGACCTCCAAATTTGCCGACGTTTGGACCACACTTTGACCAAAATCCCGTCCCAAACTGGGCCGTGTCAACGACAGTCCGAAGGACTGAGCATGCGCACGAGTCAGGAGTACACCAAAGAGGTGTGTACAGACAGCCACAGGTTGCGGGAGCATCCAGGAAGCGCCAACCCCTTTTTTTTCTAAACTCTGAAATTTCTCTGCCATTTCCCGGCGAAAGTCTGTCAATTTTTTAGGACAAGTGCGCAACATAGAGTCTTTGGAGCATGCAAAATTTGAAGTTCGTCGGAACATTTTTCGACCTCCAAATTTTCCGACGTTTGGACCACACTTTGACCAAAATCCCGTCCCAAACTGGGCCGTGTCAACGACAGTCCGAAGGACTGAGCATGCGCACGAGTCAGGAGTACACCAAAGAGGTGTGTACAGACAGCCACAGGTTGCGGGAGCATCCAGGAAGCGCCAACCCCTTTTTTTTCTAAACTCTGAAATTTCTCTGCCATTTCCCGGCGAAAGTCTGTCAATTTTTTAGGACAAGTGCGCAATATAGAGTCTTTGGTGCATGCAAAATTTGAAGTTCGTCGGAACATTTTTCGACCTCCAAATTTGCCGACCTTTGGACCACACTTTGACCAAAATCCCGTCCCAAACTGGGCCGTGTCAACGACAGTCCGAAGGACTGAGCAAGCGCACGAGTCAGGAGTACACCAAAGAGGTGTGTACAGACAGCCACAGGTTGCGGGAGCATCCAGGAAGCGCCAACCCCTTTTTTTTTCTAAACTCTGAAATTTCTCTGCCATTTGCCGGCGAAAGTCTGTCAATTTTTTAGGACAAGTGCGCAATATAGAGTCTTTGGAGCATGCAAAATTTGAAGTTCGTCGGAACATTTTTCGACCTCCAAATTTGCCGACGTTTGGACCACACTTTGACCAAAATCCCGTCCCAAACTGGGCCGTGTCAACGACAGTCCGAAGGACTGAGCATGCGCACGAGTCAGGAGTACACCAAAGAGGTGTGTACAGACAGCCACAGGTTGCGGGAGCATCCAGGAAGCGCCAACCCCTTTTTTTTCTAAACTCTGAAATTTCTCTGCCATTTCCCGGCGAAAGTCTGTCAATTTTTTAGGACAAGTGCGCAACATAGAGTCTTTGGAGCATGCAAAATTTGAAGTTCGTCGGAACATTTTTCGACCTCCAAATTTTCCGACGTTTGGACCACACTTTGACCAAAATCCCGTCCCAAACTGGGCCGTGTCAACGACAGTCCGAAGGACTGAGCATGCGCACGAGTCAGGAGTACACCAAAGAGGTGTGTACAGACAGCCACAGGTTGCGGGAGCATCCAGGAAGCGCCAACCCCTTTTTTTTCTAAACTCTGAAATTTCTCTGCCATTTCCCGGCGAAAGTCTGTCAATTTTTTAGGACAAGTGCGCAATATAGAGTCTTTGGTGCATGCAAAATTTGAAGTTCGTCGGAACATTTTTCGACCTCCAAATTTGCCGACGTTTGGACCACACTTTGACCAAAATCCCGTCCCAAACTGGGCCGTGTCAACGACAGTCCGAAGGACTGAGCATGCGCACGAGTCAGGAGTACACCAAAGAGGTGTGTACAGACAGCCACAGGTTGCGGGAGCATCCAGGAAGCGCCAACCCCTTTTTTTTCTAAACTCTAAAATTTCTCTGCCATTTGCCGGCGAAAGTCGGTCAATTTTTTAGGACAAGTGCGCAACATAGAGTCTTTGGAGCATGCAAAATTTGAAGTTCGTCGGAACATTTTTCGACCTCCAAATTTGCCGACGTTTGGACCACACTTTGACCAAAATCCCGTTCCAAACTGGGCCGTGTCAACGACAGTCCGAGGGACTGAGCATGCGCACGAGTCAGGAGTACACCAAAGAGGTGTGTACAGACAGCCACAGGTTGCGGGAGCATCCAGGAAACGCCAACCCCTTTTTTTTCTAAACTCTGAAATTTCTCTGCCATTTCCCGGCGAAAGTCTGTCAATTTTTTAGGACAAGTGCGCAATATAGAGTCTTTGGTGCATGCACAATTTGAAGTTCGTCGGAACATTTTTCGACCTCCAAATTTGCCGACGTTTGGACCACACTTTGACCAAAATCCCGTCCCAAACTGGGCCGTGTCAACGACAGTCCGAAGGACTGAGCATGCGCACGAGTCAGGAGTACACCAAAGAGGTGTGTACAGACAGCCACAGGTTGCGGGAGCATCCAGGAAGCGCCAACCCCTTTTTTTTCTAAACTCTGAAATTTCTCTGCCATTTGCCGGCGAAAGTCTGTCAATTTTTTAGGACAAGTGCGCAATATAGAGTCTTTGGAGCATGCAAAATTTGAAGTTCGTCGGAACATTTTTCGACCTCCAAATTTGCCGACGTTTGGACCATACTTTGACCAAAATCCCGTTCCAAACTGGGCCGCGTCAACGACAGTCCGAGGGACTGAGCATGCGCACGAGTCAGGAGTACACCAAAGAGGTGTGTACAGACAGCCACAGGTTGCGGGAGCATCCAGGAAACGCCAACCCCTTTTTTTTCTAAACTCTGAAATTTCTGTGCCATTTCCCGGCGAAAGTCTGTCAATTTTTTAGGACAAGTGCGCAATATAGAGTCTTTGGTGCATGCAAAATTTGAAGTTCGTCGGAACATTTTTCGACCTCCAAATTTGCCGACGTTTGGACCACACTTTGACCAAAATCCCGTCCCAAACTGGGCCGTGTCAACGACAGTCCGAAGGACTGAGCATGCGCACGAGTCAGGAGTACACCAAAGAGGTGTGTACAGACAGCCACAGGTTGCGGGAGCATCCAGGAAGCGCCAACCCCTTTTTTTTTTTCTAAACTCTGAAATTTCTCTGCCATTTGCCGGCGAAAGTCTGTCAATTTTTTAGGACAAGTGCGCAATATAGAGTCTTTGGAGCATGCAAAATTTGAAGTTCGTCGGAACATTTTTCGACCTCCAAATTTGCCGACGTTTGGACCACACTTTGACCAAAATCCCGTCCCAAACTGGGCCGTGTCAACGACAGTCCGAAGGACTGAGCATGCGCACGAGTCAGGAGTACACCAAAGAGGTGTGTACAGACAGCCACAGGTTGCGGGAGCATCCAGGAAGCGCCAACCCCTTTTTTTTCTAAACTCTGAAATTTCTCTGCCATTTCCCGGCGAAAGTCTGTCATTTTTTTAGGACAAGTGCGCAATATAGAGTCTTTGGAGCATGCAAAATTTGAAGTTCGTCGGAACATTTTTCGACCTCCAAATTTGCCGACGTTTGGACCACACTTTGATCAAAATCCCGTCCCAAACTGGGCCGTGTCAACGACAGTCCGAAGGACTGAGCATGCGCACGAGTCAGGAGTACACCAAAGAGGTGTGTACAGACAGCCACAGGTTGCGGGAGCATCCAGGAAGCGCCAACCCTTTTTGTTTCTAAACTCTGAAATTTCTCTGCCATTTCCCGGCGAAAGTCTGTCAATTTTTTAGGACAAGTGCGCATTATAGAGTCTTTGGAGCATGCAAATTTTGAAGTTCGTCGGAACATTTTTCGACCTCCAAATTTGCCGACGTTTGGACCACACTTTGACCAAAATCCCGTCCCAAACTGGGCCGTGTCAACGACAGTCCGAAGGACTAAGCATGCGCACGAGTCAGGAGTACACCAAAGAGGTGTGTACAGACAGCCACAGGTTGCGGGAGCATCCAGGAAGCGCCAACCCCTTTTTTTTCTAAACTCTGAAATTTCTCTGCCATTTCACGGCGAAAGTCTGTCAGTTTTTTAGGACAAGTGCGCAATATAGAGTCTTTGGAGCATGCAAAATTTGAAGTTCGTCGGATCATTTTTCGACCTCCAAATTTGCCGACGTTTGGACCACACTTTGACCAAAATCCCGTCCCAAACTGGGCCGTGTCAACGACAGTCCGAAGGACTGAGCATGCGCACGAGTCAGGAGTACACCAAAGAGGTGTGTACAGACAGCCACAGGTTGCGGGAGCATCCAGGAAGCGCCAACCCCTTTTTTTTCTAAACTCTGAAATTTCTCTGCCATTTCCCGGCGAAAGTCTGTCAATTTTTTAGGACAAGTGCGCAATATAGAGTCTTTGGAGCATGCAAAATTTGAAGTTCGTCGGAACATTTTTCGACCTCCAAATTTGCCGACGTTTGGACCACACTTTGACCAAAATCCCGTCCCAAACTGGGCCGTGTCAACGACAGTCCGAAGGACTGAGCATGCGCACGAGTCAGGAGTACACCAAAGAGGTGTGTACAGACAGCCACAGGTTGCGGGAGCATCCAGGAAGCGCCAACCCCTTTTTTTTCTAAACTCTGAAATTTCTCTGCCATTTCCCGGCGAAAGTCTGTCATTTTTTTAGGACAAGTGCGCAATATAGAGTCTTTGGAGCATGCAAAATTTGAAGTTCGTTGGAACATTTTTCGACCTCCAAATTTGCCGACGTTTGGACCACACTTTGACCAAAATCCCGTCCCAAACTGGGCCGTGTCAACGACAGTCCGAAGGACTGAGCATGCGCACGAGTCAGGAGTACACCAAAGAGGTGTGTACAGACAGCCACAGGTTGCGGGAGCATCCAGGAAGCGCCAACCCCTTTTTTTTCTAAACTCTGAAATTTCTCTGCCATTTCCCGGCGAAAGTCTGTCAATTTTTTAGGACAAGTGCGCAATATATAGTCTTTGGAGCATGCAAAATTTGAAGTTCGTCGGAACATTTTTCGACCTCCAAATTTGCCGACGTTTGGACCACACTTTGACCAAAATCCCGTCCCAAACTGGGCCGTGTCAACGACAGTCCGAAGGACTGAGCATGCGCACGAGTCAGGAGTACACCAAAGAGGTGTGTACAGACTGCCACAGGTTGCGGGAGCATCCAGGAAGCGCCAACCCCTTTTTTTTCTAAACTCTGAAATTTCTCTGCCATTTCCCGGCGAAAGTCTGTCAATTTTTTAGGACAAGTGCGCAATATAGAGTCTTTGGAGCATGCAAAATTTGAAGTTCGTCGGAACATTTTTCGACCTCCAAATTTGCCGACGTTTGGACCACACTTTGACCAAAATCCCGTCCCAAACTGGGCCGTGTCAACGACAGTCCGAAGGACTGAGCATGCGCACGAGTCAGGAGTACACCAAAGATGTGTGTACAGACAGCCACAGGTTGCGGGAGCATCCAGGAAGCGCCAACCCCTTTTTTTTCTAAACTCTGAAATTTCTCTGCCATTTCCCGGCGAAAGTCTGTCAATTTTTTAGGACAAGTGCGCAATATAGAGTCTTTGGAGCATGCAAAATTTGAAGTTCGTCGGAACATTTTTCGACCTCCAAATTTGCCGACGTTTGGACCACACTTTGACCAAAATCCCGTCCCAAACTGGGCCGTGTCAACGACAGTCCGAAGGACTGAGCATGCGCACGAGTCAGGAGTACACCAAAGAGGTGTGTACAGACAGCCACAGGTTGCGGGAGCATCCAGGAAGCGCCAACCCCTTTTTTTTCTAAACTCTGAAATTTCTCTGCCATTTCCCGGCGAAAGTCTGTCAATTTTTTAGGACAAGTGCGCAATATAGAGTCTTTGGAGCATGCAAAATTTGAAGTTCGTCGGAACATTTTTCGACCTCCAAATTTGCCGACATTTGGACCACACTTTGACCAAAATCCCGTCCCAAACTGGGCCGTGTCAACGACAGTCCGAAGGACTGAGCATGCGCACGAGTCAGGAGTACACCAAAGAGGTGTGTACAGACAGCCACAGGTTGCGGGAGCATCCAGGAAGCGCCAACCCCTTTTTTTTTCTAAACTCTGAAATTTCTCTGCCATTTCAGGGCGAAAGTCTGTCAGTTTTTTAGGACAAGTGCGCAATATAGAGTCTTTGGAGCATGCAAAATTTGAAGTTCGTCGGAACATTTTTCCACCTCCAAATTTGCCGACGTTTGGACCACACTTTGACCAAAATTCCGTCCCAAACTGGGCCGTGTCAACGACAGTCCGAAGGACTGAGCATGCGCACGAGTCAGGAGTACACCAAAGAGGTGTGTACAGACAGCCACAGGTTGCGGGAGCATCCAGGAAGCGCCAACCCCTTTTTTTTCTAAACTCTGAAATTTCTCTGCCATTTCCCGGCGAAAGTCTGTCAATTTTTTAGGACAAGTGCGCAATATAGAGTCTTTGGAGCATGCAAAATTTGAAGTTCGTCGGAACATTTTTCGACCTCCAAATTTGCCGACGTTTGGACCACACTTTGACCAAAATCCCGTCCCAAACTGGGCCGTGTCAACGACTGTCCAAAGGACTGAGCATGCGCACGAGTCAGGAGTACACCAAAGAGGTGTGTACAGACAGCCACAGGTTGCGGGAGCATCCAGGAAGCGCCAACCCCTTTTTTTTCTAAACTCTGAAATTTCTCTGCCATTTCACGGCGAAAGTCTGTCAGTTTTTTAGGACAAGTGCGCAATATAGAGTCTTTGGAGCATGCAAAATTTGAAGTTCGTCGGAACATTTTTCCACCTCCAAATTTGCCGACGTTTGGACCACACTTTGACAAAAATCCCGTCCCAAACTGGGCCGTGTCAACGACAGTCCGAAGGACTGAGCATGCGCACGAGTCAGGAGTACACCAAAGAGGTGTGTACAGACAGCCACAGGTTGCGGGAGCATCCAGGAAGCGCCAACCCCTTTTTTTTCTAAACTCTGAAATTTCTCTGCCATTTCCCGGCGAAAGTCTGTCCATTTTTTAGGACAAGTGCGCAATATAGAGTCTTTGGAGCATGCAAATTTTGAAGTTCGTCGGAACATTTTTCGACCTCCAAATTTGCCGACGTTTGGACCACACTTTGACCAAAATCCCGTCCCAAACTGGGCCGTGTCAACGACAGTCCGAAGGACTGAGCATGCGCACGAGTCAGGAGTACACCAAAGAGGTGTGTACAGACAGCCACAGGTTGCGGGAGCATCCAGGAAGCGCCAACCCCTTTTTTTTCTAAACTCTGAAATTTCTCTGCCATTTCACGGCGAAAGTCTGTCAGTTTTTTAGGACAAGTGCGCAATATAGAGTCTTTGGAGCATGCAAAATTTGAAGTTCGTCGGATCATTTTTCGACCTCCAAATTTGCCGACGTTTGGACCACACTTTGACCAAAATCCCGTCCCAAACTGGGCCGTGTCAACGACAGTCCGAAGGACTGAGCATGCGCACGAGTCAGGAGTACACCAAAGAGGTGTGTACAGACAGCCACAGGTTGCGGGAGCATCCAGGAAGCGCCAACCCCTTTTTTTTCTAAACTCTGAAATTTCTCTGCCATTTCCCGGCGAAAGTCTGTCAATTTTTTAGGACAAGTGCGCAATATAGAGTCTTTGGAGCATGCAAAATTTGAAGTTCGTCGGAACATTTTTCGACCTCCAAATTTGCCGACGTTTGGACCACACTTTGACCAAAATCCCGTCCCAAACTGGGCCGTGTCAACGACAGTCCGAAGGACTGAGCATGCGCACGAGTCAGGAGTACACCAAAGAGGTGTGTACAGACAGCCACAGGTTGCGGGAGCATCCAGGAAGCGCCAACCCCTTTTTTTTCTAAACTCTGAAATTTCTCTGCCATTTCCCGGCGAAAGTCTGTCATTTTTTTAGGACAAGTGCGCAATATAGAGTCTTTGGAGCATGCAAAATTTGAAGTTCGTTGGAACATTTTTCGACCTCCAAATTTGCCGACGTTTGGACCACACTTTGACCAAAATCCCGTCCCAAACTGGGCCGTGTCAACGACAGTCCGAAGGACTGAGCATGCGCACGAGTCAGGAGTACACCAAAGAGGTGTGTACAGACAGCCACAGGTTGCGGGAGCATCCAGGAAGCGCCAACCCCTTTTTTTTCTAAACTCTGAAATTTCTCTGCCATTTCCCGGCGAAAGTCTGTCAATTTTTTAGGACAAGTGCGCAATATAGAGTCTTTGGAGCATGCAAAATTTGAAGTTCGTCGGAACATTTTTCGACCTCCAAATTTGCCGACGTTTGGACCACACTTTGACCAAAATCCCGTCCCAAACTGGGCCGTGTCAACGACAGTCCGAAGGACTGAGAATGCGCACGAGTCAGGAGTACACCAAAGAGGTGTGTACAGACTGCCACAGGTTGCGGGAGCATCCAGGAAGCGCCAACCCCTTTTTTTTCTAAACTCTGAAATTTCTCTGCCATTTCCCGGCGAAAGTCTGTCAATTTTTTAGGACAAGTGCGCAATATAGAGTCTTTGGAGCATGCAAAATTTGAAGTTCGTCGGAACATTTTTCGACCTCCAAATTTGCCGACGTTTGGACCACACTTTGACCAAAATCCCGTCCCAAACTGGGCCGTGTCAACGACAGTCCGAAGGACTGAGCATGCGCACGAGTCAGGAGTACACCAAAGATGTGTGTACAGACAGCCACAGGTTGCGGGAGCATCCAGGAAGCGCCAACCCCTTTTTTTTCTAAACTCTGAAATTTCTCTGCCATTTCCCGGCGAAAGTCTGTCAATTTTTTAGGACAAGTGCGCAATATAGAGTCTTTGGAGCATGCAAAATTTGAAGTTCGTCGGAACATTTTTCGACCTCCAAATTTGCCGACGTTTGGACCACACTTTGACCAAAATCCCGTCCCAAACTGGGCCGTGTCAACGACAGTCCGAAGGACTGAGCATGCGCACGAGTCAGGAGTACACCAAAGAGGTGTGTACAGACAGCCACAGGTTGCGGGAGCATCCAGGAAGCGCCAACCCCTTTTTTTTCTAAACTCTGAAATTTCTCTGCCATTTCCCGGCGAAAGTCTGTCAATTTTTTAGGACAAGTGCGCAATATAGAGTCTTTGGAGCATGCAAAATTTGAAGTTCGTCGGAACATTTTTCGACCTCCAAATTTGCCGACATTTGGACCACACTTTGACCAAAATCCCGTCCCAAACTGGGCCGTGTCAACGACAGTCCGAAGGACTGAGCATGCGCACGAGTCAGGAGTACACCAAAGAGGTGTGTACAGACAGCCACAGGTTGCGGGAGCATCCAGGAAGCGCCAACCCCTTTTTTTTCTAAACTCTGAAATTTCTCTGCCATTTCAGGGCGAAAGTCTGTCAGTTTTTTAGGACAAGTGCGCAATATAGAGTCTTTGGAGCATGCAAAATTTGAAGTTCGTCGGAACATTTTTCCACCTCCAAATTTGCCGACGTTTGGACCACACTTTGACCAAAATTCCGTCCCAAACTGGGCCGTGTCAACGACAGTCCGAAGGACTGAGCATGCGCACGAGTCAGGAGTACACCAAAGAGGTGTGTACAGACAGCCACAGGTTGCGGGAGCATCCAGGAAGCGCCAACCCCTTTTTTTTCTAAACTCTGAAATTTCACTGCCATTTCCCGGCGAAAGTCTGTCAATTTTTTAGGACAAGTGCGCAATATAGAGTCTTTGGAGCATGCAAAATTTGAAGTTCGTCGGAACATTTTTCGACCTCCAAATTTGCCGACGTTTGGACCACACTTTGACCAAAATCCCGTCCCAAACTGGGCCGTGTCAACGACTGTCCAAAGGACTGAGCATGCGCACGAGTCAGGAGTACACCAAAGAGGTGTGTACAGACAGCCACAGGTTGCGGGAGCATCCAGGAAGCGCCAACCCCTTTTTTTTCTAAACTCTGAAATTTCTCTGCCATTTCACGGCGAAAGTCTGTCAGTTTTTTAGGACAAGTGCGCAATATAGAGTCTTTGGAGCATGCAAAATTTGAAGTTCGTCGGAACATTTTTCCACCTCCAAATTTGCCGACGTTTGGACCACACTTTGACAAAAATCCCGTCCCAAACTGGGCCGTGTCAACGACAGTCCGAAGGACTGAGCATGCGCACGAGTCAGGAGTACACCAAAGAGGTGTGTACAGACAGCCACAGGTTGCGGGAGCATCCAGGAAGCGCCAACCCCTTTTTTTTCTAAACTCTGAAATTTCTCTGCCATTTCCCGGCGAAAGTCTGTCCATTTTTTAGGACAAGTGCGCAATATAGAGTCTTTGGAGCATGCAAAATTTGAAGTTCGTCGGAACATTTTTCGACCTCCAAATTTGCCGACGTTTGGACCACACTTTGACCAAAATCCCGTCCCAAACTGGGCCGTGTCGACGACAGTCCGAAGGACTGAGCATGCGAACGAGTCAGGAGTACACCAAAGAGGTGTGTACAGACAGCCACAGGTTGCTGGAGCATCCAGGAAGCGCCAACCCCTTTTTTTTCTAAACTCTGAAATTTCTCTGCCATTTCCCGGCGAAAGTCTGTCAATTTTTTAGGACAAGTGCGCAATATAGAGTCTTTGGAGCATGCAAAATTTGAAGTTCGTCGGAACATTTTTCGACCTCCAAATTTGCCGACGTTTGGACCACACTTTGACCAAAATCCCGTCCCAAACTGGGCCGTGTCAACGACAGTCCGAAGGACTGAGCAAGCGCACGAGTCAGGAGTACACCAAAGAGGTGTGTACAGACAGCCACAGGTTGCGGGAGCATCCAGGAAGCGCCAACCCCTTTTTTTTCTAAACTCTGAAATTTCTCTGCCATTTGCCGGCGAAAGTCTGTCAATTTTTTAGGACAAGTGCGCAATATAGAGTCTTTGGAGCATGCAAAATTTGAAGTTCGTCGGAACATTTTTCGACCTCCAAATTTGCCGACGTTTGGACCACACTTTGACCAAAATCCCGTCCCAAACTGGGCCGTGTCAACGACAGTCCGAAGGACTGAGCATGCGCACGAGTCAGGAGTACACCAAAGAGGTGTGTACAGACAGCCACAGGTTGCGGGAGCATCCAGGAAGCGCCAACCCCTTTTTTTTCTAAACTCTGAAATTTCTCTGCCATTTCCCGGCGAAAGTCTGTCAATTTTTTAGGACAAGTGCGCAACATAGAGTCTTTGGAGCATGCAAAATTTGAAGTTCGTCGGAACATTTTTCGACCTCCAAATTTTCCGACGTTTGGACCACACTTTGACCAAAATCCCGTCCCAAACTGGGCCGTGTCAACGACAGTCCGAAGGACTGAGCATGCGCACGAGTCAGGAGTACACCAAAGAGGTGTGTACAGACAGCCACAGGTTGCGGGAGCATCCAGGAAGCGCCAACCCCTTTTTTTTCTAAACTCTGAAATTTCTCTGCCATTTCCCGGCGAAAGTCTGTCAATTTTTTAGGACAAGTGCGCAATATAGAGTCTTTGGTGCATGCAAAATTTGAAGTTCGTCGGAACATTTTTCGACCTCCAAATTTTCCGACGTTTGGACCACACTTTGACCAAAATCCCGTCCCAAACTGGGCCGTGTCAACGACAGTCCGAAGGACTGAGCATGCGCACGAGTCAGGAGTACACCAAAGAGGTGTGTACAGACAGCCACAGGTTGCGGGAGCATCCAGGAAGCGCCAACCCCTTTTTTTTCTAAACTCTGAAATTTCTCTGCCATTTCCCGGCGAAAGTCTGTCAATTTTTTAGGACAAGTGCGCAATATAGAGTCTTTGGTGCATGCAAAATTTGAAGTTCGTCGGAACATTTTTCGACCTCCAAATTTGCCGACGTTTGGACCACACTTTGACCAAAATCCCGTCCCAAACTGGGCCGTGTCAACGACAGTCCGAAGGACTGAGCATGCGCACGAGTCAGGAGTACACCAAAGAGGTGTGTACAGACAGCCACAGGTTGCGGGAGCATCCAGGAAGCGCCAACCCCTTTTTTTCTAAACTCTGAAATTTCTCTGCCATTTGCGGGCGAAAGTCTGTCAATTTTTTAGGACAAGTGCGCAATATAGAGTCTTTGGAGCATGCAAAATTCGAAGTTCGTCGGAACATTTTTCGACCTCCAAATTTGCCGACGTTTGGACCACACTTTGACCAAAATCCCGTTCCAAACTGGGCCGTGTCAACGACAGTCCGAGGGACTGAGCATGCGCACGAGTCAGGAGTACACCAAAGAGGTGTGTACAGACAGCCACAGGTTGCGGGAGCATCCAGGAAGCGCCAACCCCTTTTTTTTCTAAACTCTGAAATTTCTCTGCCATTTCAGGGCGAAAGTCTGTCAGTTTTTTAGGACAAGTGCGCAATATAGAGTCTTTGGAGCATGCAAAATTTGAAGTTCGTCGGAACATTTTTCCACCTCCAAATTTGCCGACGTTTGGACCACACTTTGACCAAAATTCCGTCCCAAACTGGGCCGTGTCAACGACAGTCCGAAGGACTGAGCATGCGCACGAGTCAGGAGTACACCAAAGAGGTGTGTACAGACAGCCACAGGTTGCGGGAGCATCCAGGAAGCGCCAACCCCTTTTTTTTCTAAACTCTGAAATTTCTCTGCCATTTGCCGGCGAAAGTCTGTCAATTTTTTAGGACAAGTGCGCAATATAGAGTCTTTGGAGCATGCAAAATTTGAAGTTCGTCGGAACATTTTTCGACCTCCAAATTTGCCGACGTTTGGACCACACTTTGACCAAAATCCCGTCCCAAACTGGGCCGTGTCAACGACAGTCCGAAGGACTGAGCATGCGCACGAGTCAGGAGTACACCAAAGAGGTGTGTACAGACAGCCACAGGTTGCGGGAGCATCCAGGAAGCGCCAACCCCTTTTTTTTCTAAACTCTGAAATTTCTCTGCCATTTCCCGGCGAAAGTCTGTCATTTTTTTAGGACAAGTGCGCAATATAGAGTCTTTGGAGCATGCAAAATTTGAAGTTCGTCGGAACATTTTTCGACCTCCAAATTTGCCGACGTTTGGACCACACTTTGATCAAAATCCCGTCCCAAACTGGGCCGTGTCAACGACAGTCCGAAGGACTGAGCATGCGCACGAGTCAGGAGTACACCAAAGAGGTGTGTACAGACAGCCACAGGTTGCGGGAGCATCCAGGAAGCGCCAACCCTTTTTGTTTCTAAACTCTGAAATTTCTCTGCCATTTCCCGGCGAAAGTCTGTCAATTTTTTAGGACAAGTGCGCAATATAGAGTCTTTGGAGCATGCAAATTTTGAAGTTCGTCGGAACATTTTTCGACCTCCAAATTTGCCGACGTTTGGACCACACTTTGACCAAAATCCCGTCCCAAACTGGGCCGTGTCAACGACAGTCCGAAGGAGTGAGCATGCGCACGAGTCAGGAGTACACCAAAGAGGTGTGTACAGACAGCCACAGGTTGCGGGAGCATCCAGGAAGCGCCAACCCCTTTTTTTTCTAAACTCTGAAATTTCTCTGCCATTTCACGGCGAAAGTCTGTCAGTTTTTTAGGACAAGTGCGCAATATAGAGTCTTTGGAGCATGCAAAATTTGAAGTTCGTCGGATCATTTTTCGACCTCCAAATTTGCCGACGTTTGGACCACACTTTGACCAAAATCCCGTCCCAAACTGGGCCGTGTCAACGACAGTCCGAAGGACTGAGCATGCGCACGAGTCAGGAGTACACCAAAGAGGTGTGTACAGACAGCCACAGGTTGCGGGAGCATCCAGGAAGCGCCAACCCCTTTTTTTTCTAAACTCTGAAATTTCTCTGCCATTTCCCGGCGAAAGTCTGTCAATTTTTTAGGACAAGTGCGCAATATAGAGTCTTTGGAGCATGCAAAATTTGAAGTTCGTCGGAACATTTTTCGACCTCCAAATTTGCCGACGTTTGGACCACACTTTGACCAAAATCCCGTCCCAAACTGGGCCGTGTCAACGACAGTCCGAAGGACTGAGCATGCGCACGAGTCAGGAGTACACCAAAGAGGTGTGTACAGACAGCCACAGGTTGCGGGAGCATCCAGGAAGCGCCAACCCCTTTTTTTTCTAAACTCTGAAATTTCTCTGCCATTTCCCGGCGAAAGTCTGTCAATTTTTTAGGACAAGTGCGCAATATAGAGTCTTTGGAGCATGCAAAATTTGAAGTTCGTTGGAACATTTTTCGACCTCCAAATTTGCCGACGTTTGGACCACACTTTGACCAAAATCCCGTCCCAAACTGGGCCGTGTCAACGACAGTCCGAAGGACTGAGCATGCGCACGAGTCAGGAGTACACCAAAGAGGTGTGTACAGACAGCCACAGGTTGCGGGAGCATCCAGGAAGCGCCAACCCCTTTTTTTTCTAAACTCTGAAATTTCTCTGCCATTTCCCGGCGAAAGTCTGTCAATTTTTTAGGACAAGTGCGCAATATAGAGTCTTTGGAGCATGCAAAATTTGAAGTTCGTCGGAACATTTTTCGACCTCCAAATTTGCCGACGTTTGGACCACACTTTGACCAAAATCCCGTCCCAAACTGGGCCGTGTCAACGACAGTCCGAAGGACTGAGCATGCGCACGAGTCAGGAGTACACCAAAGAGGTGTGTACAGACTGCCACAGGTTGCGGGAGCATCCAGGAAGCGCCAACCCCTTTTTTTTCTAAACTCTGAAATTTCTCTGCCATTTCCCGGCGAAAGTCTGTCAATTTTTTAGGACAAGTGCGCAATATAGAGTCTTTGGAGCATGCAAAATTTGAAGTTCGTCGGAACATTTTTCGACCTCCAAATTTGCCGACGTTTGGACCACACTTTGACCAAAATCCCGTCCCAAACTGGGCCGTGTCAACGACAGTCCGAAGGACTGAGCATGCGCACGAGTCAGGAGTACACCAAAGAGGTGTGTACAGACTGCCACAGGTTGCGGGAGCATCCAGGAAGCGCCAACCCCTTTTTTTTCTAAACTCTGAAATTTCTCTGCCATTTCCCGGCGAAAGTCTGTCAATTTTTTAGGACAAGTGCGCAATATAGAGTCTTTGGAGCATGCAAAATTTGAAGTTCGTCGGAACATTTTTCGACCTCCAAATTTGCCGACGTTTGGACCACACTTTGACCAAAATCCCGTCCCAAACTGGGCCGTGTCAACGACAGTCCGAAGGACTGAGCATGCGCACGAGTCAGGAGTACACCAAAGATGTGTGTACAGACAGCCACAGGTTGCGGGAGCATCCAGGAAGCGCCAACCCCTTTTTTTTCTAAACTCTGAAATTTCTCTGCCATTTCCCGGCGAAAGTCTGTCAATTTTTTAGGACAAGTGCGCAATATAGAGTCTTTGGAGCATGCAAAATTTGAAGTTCGTCGGAACATTTTTCGACCTCCAAATTTGCCGACGTTTGGACCACACTTTGACCAAAATCCCGTCCCAAACTGGGCCGTGTCAACGACAGTCCGAAGGACTGAGCATGCGCACGAGTCAGGAGTACACCAAAGAGGTGTGTACAGACAGCCACAGGTTGCGGGAGCATCCAGGAAGCGCCAACCCCTTTTTTTCTAAACTCTGAAATTTCTCTGCCATTTCCCGGCGAAAGTCTGTCAATTTTTTAGGACAAGTGCGCAATATAGAGTCTTTGGAGCATGCAAAATTTGAAGTTCGTCGGAACATTTTTCGACCTCCAAATTTGCCGACATTTGGACCACACTTTGACCAAAATCCCGTCCCAAACTGGGCCGTGTCAACGACAGTCCGAAGGACTGAGCATGCGCACGAGTCAGGAGTACACCAAAGAGGTGTGTACAGACAGCCACAGGTTGCGGGAGCATCCAGGAAGCGCCAACCCCTTTTTTTTCTAAACTCTGAAATTTCTCTGCCATTTCCCGGCGAAAGTCTGTCAATTTTTTAGGACAAGTGCGCAATATAGAGTCTTTGGAGCATGCAAAATTTGAAGTTCGTCGGAACATTTTTCGACCTCCAAATTTGCCGACGTTTGGACCACACTTTGACCAAAATCCCGTCCCAAACTGGGCCGTGTCAACGACTGTCCAAAGGACTGAGCATGCGCACGAGTCAGGAGTACACCAAAGAGGTGTGTACAGACAGCCACAGGTTGCGGGAGCATCCAGGAAGCGCCAACCCCTTTTTTTTCTAAACTCTGAAATTTCTCTGCCATTTCCCGGCGAAAGTCTGTCAATTTTTTAGGACAAGTGCGCAATATAGAGTCTTTGGAGCATGCAAAATTTGAAGTTCGTCGGAACATTTTTCGACCTCCAAATTTGCCGACATTTGGACCACACTTTGACCAAAATCCCGTCCCAAACTGGGCCGTGTCAACGACAGTCCGAAGGACTGAGCATGCGCACGAGTCAGGAGTACACCAAAGAGGTGTGTACAGACAGCCACAGGTTGCGGGAGCATCCAGGAAGCGCCAACCCCTTTTTTTTCTAAACTCTGAAATTTCTCTGCCATTTCCCGGCGAAAGTCTGTCAATTTTTTGGGACAAGTGCGCAATATAGAGTCTTTGGAGCATGCAAAATTTGAAGTTCGTCGGAACATTTTTCGACCTCCAAATTTGCCGACGTTTGGACCACACTTTGATCAAAATCCCGTCCCAAACTGGGCCGTGTCAACGACAGTCCGAAGGACTGAGCATGCGCACGAGTCAGGAGTACACCAAAGAGGTGTGTACAGACAGCCACAGGTTGCGGGAGCATCCAGGAAGCGCCAACCCTTTTTGTTTCTAAACTCTGAAATTTCTCTGCCATTTCCCGGCGAAAGTCTGTCAATTTTTTAGGACAAGTGCGCAATATAGAGTCTTTGGAGCATGCAAATTTTGAAGTTCGTCGGAACATTTTTCGACCTCCAAATTTGCCGACGTTTGGACCACACTTTGACCAAAATCCCGTCCCAAACTGGGCCGTGTCAACGACAGTCCGAAGGAGTGAGCATGCGCACGAGTCAGGAGTACACCAAAGAGGTGTGTACAGACAGCCACAGGTTGCGGGAGCATCCAGGAAGCGCCAACCCCTTTTTTTTCTAAACTCTGAAATTTCTCTGCCATTTCACGGCGAAAGTCTGTCAGTTTTTTAGGACAAGTGCGCAATATAGAGTCTTTGGAGCATGCAAAATTTGAAGTTCGTCGGATCATTTTTCGACCTCCAAATTTGCCGACGTTTGGACCACACTTTGACCAAAATCCCGTCCCAAACTGGGCCGTGTCAACGACAGTCCGAAGGACTGAGCATGCGCACGAGTCAGGAGTACACCAAAGAGGTGTGTACAGACAGCCACAGGTTGCGGGAGCATCCAGGAAGCGCCAACCCCTTTTTTTTCTAAACTCTGAAATTTCTCTGCCATTTCCCGGCGAAAGTCTGTCAATTTTTTAGGACAAGTGCGCAATATAGAGTCTTTGGAGCATGCAAAATTTGAAGTTCGTCGGAACATTTTTCGACCTCCAAATTTGCCGACGTTTGGACCACACTTTGACCAAAATCCCGTCCCAAACTGGGCCGTGTCAACGACAGTCCGAAGGACTGAGCATGCGCACGAGTCAGGAGTACACCAAAGAGGTGTGTACAGACAGCCACAGGTTGCGGGAGCATCCAGGAAGCGCCAACCCCTTTTTTTTCTAAACTCTGAAATTTCTCTGCCATTTCCCGGCGAAAGTCTGTCAATTTTTTAGGACAAGTGCGCAATATAGAGTCTTTGGAGCATGCAAAATTTGAAGTTCGTTGGAACATTTTTCGACCTCCAAATTTGCCGACGTTTGGACCACACTTTGACCAAAATCCCGTCCCAAACTGGGCCGTGTCAACGACAGTCCGAAGGACTGAGCATGCGCACGAGTCAGGAGTACACCAAAGAGGTGTGTACAGACAGCCACAGGTTGCGGGAGCATCCAGGAAGCGCCAACCCCTTTTTTTTCTAAACTCTGAAATTTCTCTGCCATTTCCCGGCGAAAGTCTGTCAATTTTTTAGGACAAGTGCGCAATATAGAGTCTTTGGAGCATGCAAAATTTGAAGTTCGTCGGAACATTTTTCGACCTCCAAATTTGCCGACGTTTGGACCACACTTTGACCAAAATCCCGTCCCAAACTGGGCCGTGTCAACGACAGTCCGAAGGACTGAGCATGCGCACGAGTCAGGAGTACACCAAAGAGGTGTGTACAGACTGCCACAGGTTGCGGGAGCATCCAGGAAGCGCCAACCCCTTTTTTTTCTAAACTCTGAAATTTCTCTGCCATTTCCCGGCGAAAGTCTGTCAATTTTTTAGGACAAGTGCGCAATATAGAGTCTTTGGAGCATGCAAAATTTGAAGTTCGTCGGAACATTTTTCGACCTCCAAATTTGCCGACGTTTGGACCACACTTTGACCAAAATCCCGTCCCAAACTGGGCCGTGTCAACGACAGTCCGAAGGACTGAGCATGCGCACGAGTCAGGAGTACACCAAAGAGGTGTGTACAGACTGCCACAGGTTGCGGGAGCATCCAGGAAGCGCCAACCCCTTTTTTTTCTAAACTCTGAAATTTCTCTGCCATTTCCCGGCGAAAGTCTGTCAATTTTTTAGGACAAGTGCGCAATATAGAGTCTTTGGAGCATGCAAAATTTGAAGTTCGTCGGAACATTTTTCGACCTCCAAATTTGCCGACGTTTGGACCACACTTTGACCAAAATCCCGTCCCAAACTGGGCCGTGTCAACGACAGTCCGAAGGACTGAGCATGCGCACGAGTCAGGAGTACACCAAAGATGTGTGTACAGACAGCCACAGGTTGCGGGAGCATCCAGGAAGCGCCAACCCCTTTTTTTTCTAAACTCTGAAATTTCTCTGCCATTTCCCGGCGAAAGTCTGTCAATTTTTTAGGACAAGTGCGCAATATAGAGTCTTTGGAGCATGCAAAATTTGAAGTTCGTCGGAACATTTTTCGACCTCCAAATTTGCCGACGTTTGGACCACACTTTGACCAAAATCCCGTCCCAAACTGGGCCGTGTCAACGACAGTCCGAAGGACTGAGCATGCGCACGAGTCAGGAGTACACCAAAGAGGTGTGTACAGACAGCCACAGGTTGCGGGAGCATCCAGGAAGCGCCAACCCCTTTTTTTCTAAACTCTGAAATTTCTCTGCCATTTCCCGGCGAAAGTCTGTCAATTTTTTAGGACAAGTGCGCAATATAGAGTCTTTGGAGCATGCAAAATTTGAAGTTCGTCGGAACATTTTTCGACCTCCAAATTTGCCGACATTTGGACCACACTTTGACCAAAATCCCGTCCCAAACTGGGCCGTGTCAACGACAGTCCGAAGGACTGAGCATGCGCACGAGTCAGGAGTACACCAAAGAGGTGTGTACAGACAGCCACAGGTTGCGGGAGCATCCAGGAAGCGCCAACCCCTTTTTTTTCTAAACTCTGAAATTTCTCTGCCATTTCCCGGCGAAAGTCTGTCAATTTTTTAGGACAAGTGCGCAATATAGAGTCTTTGGAGCATGCAAAATTTGAAGTTCGTCGGAACATTTTTCGACCTCCAAATTTGCCGACGTTTGGACCACACTTTGACCAAAATCCCGTCCCAAACTGGGCCGTGTCAACGACTGTCCAAAGGACTGAGCATGCGCACGAGTCAGGAGTACACCAAAGAGGTGTGTACAGACAGCCACAGGTTGCGGGAGCATCCAGGAAGCGCCAACCCCTTTTTTTTCTAAACTCTGAAATTTCTCTGCCATTTCCCGGCGAAAGTCTGTCAATTTTTTAGGACAAGTGCGCAATATAGAGTCTTTGGAGCATGCAAAATTTGAAGTTCGTCGGAACATTTTTCGACCTCCAAATTTGCCGACATTTGGACCACACTTTGACCAAAATCCCGTCCCAAACTGGGCCGTGTCAACGACAGTCCGAAGGACTGAGCATGCGCACGAGTCAGGAGTACACCAAAGAGGTGTGTACAGACAGCCACAGGTTGCGGGAGCATCCAGGAAGCGCCAACCCCTTTTTTTTCTAAACTCTGAAATTTCTCTGCCATTTCACGGCGAAAGTCTGTCAGTTTTTTAGGACAAGTGCGCAATATAGAGTCTTTGGAGCATGCAAAATTTGAAGTTCGTCGGAACATTTTTCCACCTCCAAATTTGCCGACGTTTGGACCACACTTTGACAAAAATCCCGTCCCAAACTGGGCCGTGTCAACGACAGTCCGAAGGACTGAGCATGCGCACGAGTCAGGAGTACACCAAAGAGGTGTGTACAGACAGCCACAGGTTGCGGGAGCATCCAGGAAGCGCCAACCCCTTTTTTTTCTAAACTCTGAAATTTCTCTGCCATTTCCCGGCGAAAGTCTGTCAATTTGTTAGGACAAGTGCGCAATATAGAGTCTTTGGAGCATGCAAAATTTGAAGTTCGTCGGAACATTTTTCGACCTCCAAATTTGCCGACGTTTGGACCACACTTTGACCAAAATCCCGTCCCAAACTGGGCCGTGTCCACGACAGTCCGAAGGACTGAGCATGCGCACGAGTCAGGAGTACACCAAAGAGGTGTGTACAGACAGCCACAGGTTGCGGGAGCATCCAGGAAGCGCCAACCCCTTTTTTTTCTAAACTCTGAAATTTCTCTGCCATTTCCCGGCGAAAGTCTGTCAATTTTTTAGGACAAGTGCGCAATATAGAGTCTTTGGAGCATGCAAAATTTGAAGTTCGTCGGAACATTTTTCCACCTCCAAATTTGCCGACGTTTGGACCACACTTTGACCAAAATCCCGTCCCAAACTGGGCCGTGTCAACGACAGTCCGAAGGACTGAGCATGCGCACGAGTCAGGAGTACACCAAAGAGGTGTGTACAGACAGCCACAGGTTGCGGGAGCATCCAGGAAGCGCCAACCCCTTTTTTTTCTAAACTCTGAAATTTCTCTGCCATTTCCCGGCGAAAGTCTGTCAATTTTTTTAGGACAAGTGCGCAATATAGAGTCTTTGGAGCATGCAAAATTTGAAGTTCGTCGGAACATTTTTCGACCTCCAAATTTGCCGACGTTTGGACCACACTTTGACCAAAATCCCGTCCCAAACTGGGCCGTGTCA
>JBBELK010001442.1:0-87540 GCA_037783545.1 Henricia sp. BOLD:AAB3569 | reverse complement strand
ACAAAAATGGAAAGGTGGTTTTAGTGGCTGCAATATTGGAGCTAGAATGTGATTTTGGCAGCAATTATCCAAAATCACATCCGAGCCAAAAATCACATCCAGGCTCAATTACACAGGATAATATTGGATGATATTGGACTTGAACGACATAATCCTGGATGTGATTTCTGGCTCGGGTGTGAATGTGGTATTGGGTAATATCCACCAAAATCACATCCATGAAAGTCGCCTTTCCATTTTTGTAGAAACATCACATCCAGGCCATTCACAATGTTACACCCTAAATGACCGAAACCCATATTTAATTGTTTTTCCTTTTTCTCCACTGCAGCCTGTGCCCAGTGTGAAATCAATGTTGCCAGAATGTCTCACAAATATTCTCACTGCCAGGTGGTTTCAAGGTAGTATACACCCTTTGCTTTTGCTTGAATTTGTACAATGGGGGCGATATATGGGGGGGGGGGGGGGATTCATATTATGATTCACCAAATGTACAAGTTTAATAGTAATTCACTGTTTGTTTCTTGTTTGCAAAGGGTGTATACTACCTGTGCAAATATACACCCAACCAAACACCATTAGAACCAAAATTATAAGGGTAGGAGAGGGGTGTATTTTGGAATTGTGTGTATAGTTGAAAACAAATTTTATGTTCGTTAGAAAATGTGTGGTACAATATACCGGTAGTAATTTAAAAAAAAATTTCAGATGTTAATCAAGAAAATTGAAAACACAATGTATGAATACAATTTATCAATGTGACCATTTCCAACAAAACTAGAAACAAGTCACACCGGCTAGTTTTAAGCCACATTATAAAGTGACCATTGTAAAAACAACCAAACTATGACAAGCTACCGAATAAAGGCAAAAAATAACTTAACTCTAAAAGTCTCGATCATATTGCCAAGTATACCGAAAATTTAATGAATAGCTTATATGTGATGCGATCGGGCAAAATGAGTCTTAAGTCAAAACCGGTCACTTTTTAGTTATATTTTCATTTCAAGGGCACTTTAAGCTTTAATTTGGTGGAAACTCCAAATTGGTACGACTTTTGGTTCAAAAGTTAGGGCGTGGAGTTAGGACACATTGAAAGTACGGAAAGAGAGAAAATCAGGTTTAAAGTTATAGTATTGCATGGAGTCGTTAAAAAGCCCACTTTTGAAAACTCACTTTTTACCTGTTCCCTTCCAAAAATCATATTTGTTTTCACTGTGTGAAAGATGGATAGTTTCCTAATGCTGAAAAATCCAGCCCAAGCTCACATTATGGTCTATATTTCAAAATCAGAAATCCCGACTTACGACTCATTTTGCTCGATTGCATCGCATATGTTTTAGGTTTTATGAGGTCATCAATATAAATAAAGTCAAGTGTAATGTGCATTATAAGTGTGTAGGCTATGCATAATGTCAAAATAGAAATTAAAACTTACAAATGAAATGTGCACAAGAATCTGTCGGTGACTTGTCGATTTATTCATTTATTGTTTACTTCTTTTCATGAAATACAGATTAATCCAATATAGACATTTATGATAAAATTATATTTTCTGACAGTCTTCAATGATTGCCACCATGTGACTAAAATATCTTCCACAAAAGTTGTGCAGGTTTGAAAACCACTTGTTTGGAAAACCTAAAACTTGTGAAAGAAATAATTGTTGCATGTTGCCACTATGAATAACAGATTGTCTACAATAGTCAATAACATGTTTAACTGAGAAGTTAATTCAGAGTTGAATGCTACTGTTCAATAATGCACTAGCTTTCTCAAATATAAAACGTCTTAAATGCCCAAGAGAAAGAAATTTATGCAGGTCTTCAATAAAAACTAGTGAACTGTTTAACCCTTTCAATACCACCCACTCATATAAGACAGTACCCTTGTTTACCACAGCAATTACGAGCCCAGTGTCACTAGAGACCCACTGGTTTGGGAGACATTTCATTGAAGTGAGCCCTCTGTGGTATACATGCACTAAATAGCTCTGATGATTTTGTGTACACCTGATGACACAAATCATACAAAAAGGAGAGAAATTTAGTGTGCATATTTTTATTTATTAAGTGTAATTTCAAGCTAGTTTTTACACAACAAAAGTAATACAAACTGGTAGTACAAGGCCCTGTACTCGTACATCAATATAAAAAAGAAAAACCTAATGAAAATACCTAAAAAGTATACAATACAAAAGAAAATTAAGCACTCAAAAGTTAAAAATCTAAGAAATTAAAAATGCTTGTCTAAAAAGATGTGTCTTCAACCCTACTTTAATTCTGCATGTACTTGTATTTTCTCTCGCCCCTCCCCCGCCCCCCCACCCCATTCAATGTTGGTTTGAATCCGTGGCTTGTCGAACCAGTCTTCAACATTGAATGGGGTGGGGGGCGGGGGGTGGGGGGCGGGGGGAGGGGGGTGGGGGGCGGGGGGAGGGGGGCGGGGGGAGGGGGGCGGGGGCATGGGGAGCAGATTTGAAGGCGAGCAGATTGTACATATACATACTTACAATCATTTGGTATGATATTTTTCAAAACAAGGAACTGTGCACATTGGTTTATTACATTCTTTACAGATCATCCGGGTCTGTTTTCGCCTGTTTAATGTGCGGTTGCTACAAACAATGCAGTCGCGTTTCTTTCCATTGCGGTTTTTGCCAGGATAGTGTTGTTGTCTTGCCAAATCAATAGGAATGTGGTATCTCGGCCGACTTGTTGCATTAGTACGTTCCCAACCTAACAGCAAGCCTTGTACAATACCTACACGAAAATCTAGGTTACTGACATGTCTGGTCTCGTTGCTCCCAACCGGATCGGAAATCTACCTTCGCAGTCTTGCTCGATTTTGGCAGGTGGTCAGGTTGGTCGGTAAGCTGCAACAAAAACAAACTATAACATTAGAGTATAATCTTTGTAGTTGCAAACAAGAGCCATTTGAGCGTTTTTGTTACTACATGTATGATGTACATTTCTCAATTTCAGCATTTGTAACCCCATAGACCTATATAGGCCGACGTTAGGGGTGGGCCTACAAAAATACTGGGCCTGGTGAATTACATGGGATAGCAATTAGCCTAATTGATTCATTAACATAACACCGATCATGCTGATGATAATGTTCACCAAAGAATTAGTAATTATTACCTCAGGAAATGCTGCAGTAATGACGTCTTCGTGGTCCAGTTCTGGTTCGTCGTCAGAAAACTCATCTTGAATGGAACTTTCCTCTGATTCTGAGCCACTGTCTGCCAAAATTTCGGCCAACATGCCATCGACGTCTGTTGCCATCATAGTTTCAGGATGCAAATGGCGTCTGTACTGTGCGTCCTCCCCTTTTATGTATTCCCGGCAAACCCACCCTATTGTTGTCCCTTTTTAGTTTTGTGAATTTATATAGGGCGGGCGCGCGTGTAAAACTTGAACCGTCTTCATTCATGCCAATAGAGGGCGCCAAACAAAAAAACTCTGAAAGCATTTGCAGGTGGTGACAAAAGTCGCCTTGGGTCTCAACTGAAAGACAATCTCGGGCACCATTTGGTGCCTTTGGGATTAAAGCGGAAAAACCAAAGGGCTCCTTTTGGCGCCTCCGGGAATGAAAGGGATAAACAATCAAAACTGCGCCGTTCTAATCAATTTTGTGGATTCTGTGGTTTGTAAACAATTACAAATAGTCAATAGGCGTCCATTTCGATGGTTTGTAAATAATTGAAAGTGATCGTTGGCTCACAATTTCATGGTTTATAAATAATGAAAATTAACTAGTTAGCGTTGTCGCAAAATTTCATGGTTTACAAACAGAGAAAATTAAAGCTTTATACACTTGTCTGTCGTTTGTAAAGGTTGACTATCGATAAAAAGAGAAGTATTATGCACTCAGTACATCTCAAAATACGATCATTGACGAAAAATTGAAGGGTTTGTAAACCATGAAATTCACGCTTCATAAACGTTTATTATAATCCAGTTTCATCCCGGTTAAACTCGCCTGTTTGCGAGAGCAATGGGTGCGTTCGGTTAGCTATCATTGAGTCATAAGGGTGCTCGTTCAAAGTGTGAACAGTCCGGCAGACCATGGCAACAAAGGTATTTATGTTTACAGCTAATCGAACGCCACGGCACAGCCTTTAGCGCGCGCGCGGGAAATTCCCAGAACATGTGTTGCAACTAGACTGGTTCCCGCTCCACATATTCCACATACAACGACTGAATAGTCTAGTCAAAGAATTTTTGGTCCGGGTACCAGACTAGTGTTGCAACGTGATTAGAAATCAACCTAAACTAATAAGGCCCTCTATCACCCGATTCTTAATTTCGGTACCCAATTTATAAATATGTCATGGCGCTTGTGTTCTCTGTTGCTTGACCTTAGACTAGCTCCAGTCAGCTGGCGGGGTACACACGCAAGTTTTCAGTTCCGTGGCAACCAAATTGGGAATTGTTATACTTTTACTCACAATTGACTCAAGTCTTGTTATAAAAAATTTTAAAGTTTGACTCGTGTTTTACAAATGATACAGTGGGTGAGGTTACAATTCTCTGTGTGTTATGTGTTAGTGTTATGCACTATCAATTGTTTCCCCCACACCTCCCCGAGCCCCCCGGGCTACCACCTAAGAGGTGGGGATTGTCACTTTTTGCGTGACAAAATCCCCACCCCTGGGGCAACATTTAGGTGACAAAAATCCCCACCCTCGGGTGCAAAACATGCGCAAAAATGCAAATAAATGCACAGAAAATGGGCCAAATGCCCCACCCTGGGGCATGAAAAATTTGATCAAACCCCCACCTAGGGGGTGGGGCAGCGGGGGGGGGGGGGGGGGGGGGGGCAGCGGGGGGGGGGGTGGGGGGGGGGGTTGTGGTGGAAACAATTGATAGGTGCATTAGTTTAACAGATCTGTTAACGGATCTGTTAACACGGCATTAATCTCGACCTCTAACTGAACGTCCAGGTTAACACCGTGTTAACAGATATGTTAATACGGTGTTAACACCATGTTAATTCTCTGCTGCACTGTACATAGGGCGAAGTCACAACTCTGGGTTGCATGTTAGTGTTCGTATATAACATAATGTTAACTTAATCAGAATTGTGACCTCAGAACAAACACCTTGTTAACTAGATATTAACATGATGTTGACGTGTTAGTGTATTACATCTCATGTTAATTTAACACCTCATGTTACACATCGTGTTAGTGTAACAGATAGGTTAACATATCTGTTAAGTTAATCTGAACGAAGTGGGTGGTGTTAATTTTGATTATTTTGGAACTTTCGTGATTCTCAATAAATCGAGTTTCATTTTCAACACAACTGATAAATGTGTTGGATCTTGCATTCTACCCAAGGTTTAAACTTTTTTTTGTTGGCTCCGTGAGTCCGTGAAGATTTTGACAATTTCAATCAATGTGTGTTCGTGTTATTGTGGAAAGTCGTACAGAACCCTATACCGACTTGACATTTCCCAAGCTAGATGCCGAGTCAACAGATCTGTTAACAGATCTGTTACACTAACGCTAAAACACGGTTTCCCGAGACACCATGTTAACATATCTGTTACACTAACACGTAGGCCTACACACACTCACAGCAATTTGCGGTTGAGGTCACAATTGTGATTAAGATAACAGATCTGTTAACAGATCTGTAACACTAATACTAACACTAACACTAACACACACATATATTTCGACCTCACCCATTGAAAGGGTAACTGTGTGTCATTTGGGAAAAATGACCCATATAGCCTATATAGGCCTATATACTCTTTATTCTTGTGAATACGCCTTTCTTAATATTTATTCATGACGGACCAAAGCGAGGCTATAGTTCCACTCATTTCAGTGCCGGATTGTATGCGTGCGATAAGCCTACGAACGTACCGATGTGCTCCAAGTTGACAGCGTAAAACGTTCGTCGTTTGGACCTTTTTAGGTTTGCTTTTGATTTCTGAGTGATAATGACCGACAGAAGCAGGGGCACATCAAAATTAGGAGAGACAAAGGACAGATCTTCGAAGGACATTTAAAAAAAATTATTTTGAACCGTGTCCGGAAATTGGGCCATGCAGCGACGATGACTCTTTTTCCTCCCTCTGTCATGTCTGTTGATTTATTACGGGTAAGAATTTACAAGTCGGACATCACGATAAGTTGAAAAATGACTAATTAACTAATGTTAGCCGTCAGTAAGTGCATATCTGATTGAAAAACAAAAATTTGGCAGGAAGAAATTACGATTCATATTTGAACAAATCTTTGCCATTTTTCAGCCGATCTCATATTCGTATAATTTATGAGGCAGTACAAGAAGTCTGACTTGTAAATTCTCTCCTTTTTCATATAAAATGGTACCACTGGTAAGAGTTGAGAAGTTGATCAGAATTTATTTTCTTTAAAATGACCCATCTAGCATTGGAATGTGCATATTTGATGGAATAAATTTCAAGTGGAAAACATTTAAGATTTTGTTCAGCCTGTGTCTCATATGTTTTGCACACAAGGTCTGAAGCCATGATCAACTTCTCAATTATTTCGGGTACCTTTGTGCGAGAAATTGCCAATTACATTTTTTTGTTGACAATTTGCAAATGAATTATTTAGGCCTAGGCCTACCATTAAAAAAATCATGCATCAAAGCAGCATGTATTTTAAAGGTTTTTGAATTATTAATGAGTGAAATTTTAAAAGGCACCTTTAGTTCTGTAATGCTGTGCGTACCATTTTAAAAGTTTACCAATCAATCGTCAATCGTGTCTCTAAACCTAATGAAGGAAAGCAATGATTGAAAGATAGGCCTGAACATTTTCTTGTGATAAGCAGATTAATTAACGTTATTATTAGTATACAGCTTGCTGTCTTAGTTGCTAATGCAGGCACGTCAGTCTTTCCACAAATCTAATTTTTTAACAGAAAAATAATTGTCCCAAGCACTGATGAGTGATGACTAGAGTCTATACATGTAAATTGTAAAGAATAAACAAACTTGGAGGTCGGAGTTCAATTGTAATGTAGCATTTATTTTGTGTAGTCGGAGGCATGCATGCTTCCAAGTGGACTCAAACTGTCAAATTTTGTTCACATGTACACTTGTCTAAGACTCTATACAGGAGCAGGGGTCGATATCACAAGGATTTGTGACGCGTCGCAGATATAGCCACATCCATCGCAACTCGCTGAACCTGTTGCGAGATGCAATGAAATTGGTATACCGGTACTTGCGACGCGTCGCAAGTCTTTGACCCCATGGGTGCTGTTTAAGCTTAAAGGCACAGGCTCGAAAGCAATGCGCGCGCGCCAAATTCGTGCCACAAAATACGCAGCTCCATGCCTTCTATGGAGCTGCGTATTTCGTGGCACGAATTTGGCGCGTGTGCATTGCTGAAGAGCCTGTGCCTTTAGGCAGGAATGTACATGTACCTAATTCATAGCTCAGAAAAATTAACTTTCAAAATCCACTAGCTAATCTCATGACATCAGTAAGCCAAGCAGCACCGTGAAATTGGGCACAGTGGAGCTTTCATAAGAGCACACAAAGTGTGTCTACATGTATTCACTCCTTGGACAGTTTGCTCACAATTTCAACAAAAATTTTAAATACATGTACAGTGGAGGTTCATTCATGATTATCAAACAACTGTTGTAGTTGCATGTACATCTGCCAAGTAGGCCTCCATGTTATGTGAATACACCATGGAGTGTACATGTACTTTAATGTAGCTGATCACATGCTCAAAATATAATGTGTCAAGCAAGGCTTTAACAGTTTTGTGTGTGGTTGTCCTTTGCAATTAACATAAGTCACAAAGTCCATACAGCTAGATGCAGGGCATTTGGGGAAAAAGTCTTGTGTAGCTGTAATTTTATCATCATTTATCAAATATGGAAGCCCCAGACACGAAGTAGCAACAAGACATTTTACTTAAAGAAGACCAAAGCGTGGAGACAAAGGATTGCACACTCTTCTGTCGGGAGAAGCCGCAAGTAGTCAGGAAGTATACGGACTGATTAGAATCCCGTGTAGATGGAGGTCAATCTTATTCCTCATTTTCTGAAAAAAAAGCAAAGGAATCGCTTTTGTTAGGAATTTGCCTAAAACGGCATTTAATTGTAATTACTAAATTCATTATGCACATTAAGGACAGCCTTGTCCATGATTTTTGTAATATCAGCATGAAAAGCTTCTTATAAAGGTGGATCTATTCTTGTATTAATAATTTGTCACTGTTCGCCTAGTATAGAGACTGCAAAAGTAAATACATGTACTAGTAAATGCTCAACATGGGTTTGTGCCCGGGGTTTGTGTGTCCCATGGGTGGAGTGACTGCTACCTTAAATGTGACATTGGAATTTTTGGTTAGAAAAAAGACCCTAAAGTTAAGTTACAACAAATTTTACCGCGCAGAAATACTTTGCCGACAGAGATTCCATCTTCCATGCCGTACTTTATTGCAACTCTGCTAATTTGTGGGTCTGAGTAGAAAAACGAAAGAGAAAGAGATTGTTAGAATGCAATTAATGGAGCATGACATAATTAAAGTGTTTTCATTGCTAAAATCCTGACCTGAAAGTTTCCTGAACGAATTTACCCTAGTATTTGTCCTCCAGATTGAAAGTGTTAATAATAGAGCCCATGTTTTTCTGCTAGCAGCTACGTGCGTTTCCCCACATATGGCTATTTTCCCCCCTCCCCCCAAAAAAACATATGGAGGACAAACTTGGGACGGTCGTCACCTTGACAAGATTAGGGAAGTTAATCATAAAAATGTTGAATGTTTTGCACAGTATGCACACAAGGTATGAATTAGCCATGATCAACTTCCCAATTCTTTCCGAAATTTGTTAACATTTCCATGCTAATATTACAATTTCTTAACAGAATTTCACGTTTTGGTGGTTGATTTTAATATGCCGTAATAAAGGAAAATGTAGTGCAGGCATTTCAGTACAATTTTACCACGAAGGCACGACACGAGCATGACAGTGAATCTGCATGTACTGTGTACATGCATGGTGTAGTGTAGGCATATGCAAACATGCATGTCGTTCGTTACGATATTTCATCAGGTTATGCATTCCTACCTTTCAAATCTTGCACCTACGCCGCTGAGAAGTACCTGCATTCTTTGCAAACTGTCTGTCTTTTGATATAATCCTGGAGTCGACCATGAATCGACGAAACTTGAGGCTAAGCTAAGGTCTCTTGCGTTGACATCGATAGCTGCCATACATCGTGCGTGCGTTGAATGGTTTGTTTACTTTTCGGAGGAACTATAGCCTCGCTTTGGTCCGTTTATGAATAAATATTAAGAAAGGCGTATAAAACAGTAGAACAGCCGTGATATTAACACAATAATTCATAAGCATAGGCTTAGTTTCGTAGCAACAACTATTTCGTCAGCTGCAATAAGACGGGACGAACTGTGGTGTAACTTTAAGCAGACTGGCAACAGGTCTAGTAAATCATGGCGATCAGAACAAAAATACGAGTAAATCCTGGTCGGGTTTATGGACCTTCAAATACCTAGTAGAATCATGTTGTCGGGATTCTATTAATTTAGGGATTCATACGTAAAAACAACTAATGTGGAAGATAAACTGAAAATAATGGTTTGAAAGTACGAACAATCACGCCTGTGAACACGTCAACAAATTTACAAATACCACAACTAAATTGAGATTCCTAGTTACGGCGTAACAAATTTGTAAATTTGGAGATTCCTAATCACGTTGCAATATATGTTCTAGGATTTTTCCGCGCGCGCGCTGGAGGCAGTGCCGTAGCGTTCGATTAGCTGTACACATAAATACCTTTGTTGCCATGGTCTGCCGGACTGTTCACACTTTGAACGAACACCCTTATGACTCAATGATAGCTAACTGAACGCACCCATTGCTCTCGCAAACGGGCGAGTTTAACCGGGATGAAACTGGATTATAATAAACGTTTATGAAGCGTGAATTTCATGGTTTACAAACCCTTCAATTTTTCGTCAATGATCGTATTTTGAGATGTACCGAGTGCATAATACTTCTCTTTTTATCGATAGTCAACCTTTACAAACGACAGACAAGTGTATAAAGCTTCAATTTTCTCTGTTTGTAAACCATGAAATTTTGCGACAACGCTAACTAGTTCATTTTCATTATTTATAAACCATGAAATTGTGAGCCAACGATCACTTTTCATTATTTACAAACCATCGAAATGCACGCCTATTGACTATTTTTAATTGTTTACAAACCACAGAATCCACAAAATTGATTAGAACGGCGCAGTTTTGATTGTTTATAAACCATGGAATTGTACGTCAATTAACCAATTTTCATTATTTATAAACCATAGAAAATCGGAACCCGGTGCAAATTTCTTGGTTTATAAACCATGTAATTGCGCACCAGTGATAGTTTTGTATTATTTGTAAACCAGAAAAACGTTTAGCAATGTGCAGCATTCATTATTTATAAACCATGAAATTGTCCATGAACGATACAATTCTCTTGTTTGTAAATCATTGAAATGTACACTGGTCGGTTTTATTTATAAAGTATGGAACGCCGAGGTGACATTTTCATTATTTGTAAATAATGAATTCGCACAACTACATGTATATTTCCTGTTTTGTAAAGAATCGTGTTGGTACAAAACGATGTTTTAATTGTTTGTAAACCATAAACGGCCTTTGACACAAATGCATGATTTACACAGAATTAAGATAAACCATGGAAAAAAATGCCATAATTCGCCTAAATAATTAGTTGACAAACGGCGCCCCATATAATACAACTCTATGACTGTTCCAGACATTATATTCTACATAAAAACAGGAATACGAGGGCCGGACGGTACAGAAAGCACGCGTGAGATTCTGGCCTACAATTAACCTTATTCACGAGTCATCAGCCATCTTTAATCTAGAGCGACGAGGCGAACCCTGTAGCAACGGTAAACAACTCCGTGACAACACACGTGTACAAACAGTACACAAAGTTAATTGTCGGCAGCCTTTTCAGCAAGATTTCACGAAACATTGCGCAGCTTGCACAACTTTTGACAAATGGCGCAAGCCCCATAGCTTGCGTGTTATCTTCAGTAGAATGCTGCGCAACTTACGCAATAAAATGTTGCGCAAGCTTAGTGGGCTTACGCAAATGCGTAAGTTTCGTGAAATCGGCTGTTCACGAAACACTGCGCAACTTGCGCCATGGCGTAAGACTTAGGCCCCCTACATTGTAAAACCAGGTGTTTAGCTTCTAAACACTTAATATAAATGCTCAGTTTGGTAACACTTTTTAAAATTGTAACACGTACAAAACGTTCACAAAACGTTTTGGATAAGTTTTATAAAGGTGACTTAGGTTTTTGTCTAATAAAACGTTTTATTAACGTGTATGAAACGTTCCAAAATGGTACATTTTCTCATGTGATGTTCCAGGCACGTTTTTAGGACGTTAGAAAAGGTACCGACAAAAACGTTTTATTTGGACGTTTGTGAAACGTTTTTCGTAGGACTCCTGAAAAAAAATTTGAATTTACGTGTAGGTTTTATATAGGTTACTTATACGTTTTTATCTTCAGCAACGTTTTATTAACGTGCATGAAACGTTTCACGACGGTACGTTTTTTCTATGACGTCCAAAACACGTTTTTAGGACGTTAGATGGGGTACTAACATAACACCTTTTGTTCGGACGTTTGTAAAACGTTTTGTCCTGGAATTCTTCAAACATAAACAAACGCACGTACGTTTTATATTGGTCTCTTACGTTTTCGTCTTCAAAAACGTTTTTTAACGTATATAAAACTTTCAGACGGTACTTTTTTTCCTGTGACGTCCGAAACACGTTTTAAGAACGCAGGAGAAGGTACTGACATAAACGTTTTGCTCGGACGTTTCTAAAACGCTCTGGAAATCACGAAACTTTAATAAGTCTTTAATTACACGTATAGAGCCTTTGCACGGCGGCCATGACAGGGGCAGTCACATTGTCACCGTGTGTCATGCACGAGTAGGTGCTTTGTGTTTCTATTGTTACATCATTTAAATAAGAAAATCTGACCCCTGTCATGGCCGCCGGTGCAGCAGCTCTATAGGTTTTGTACAGATCACTTATTGTTTTTATCGTCAAAAACGTTTTAAAACGTGTATCAAACGTTCCAAAATGGTACATTTTCTTCTGTGACATCAGTTCTAAACACGTTTTTAGGACGATGAAAAACAGATAACGTAGTTCGTTTGGATATCTATAAATCGCTTCAAATATATCTTTAAACAAGTTTTATAAACCCAGCTAACACACCGAATGTTCGTTTTTGGTAACGTTTTTAGTTTAAATTTCGAGGGAACGTTCCTCGAACGTTCGTGGAAGTTACTGTTTTGAACTTCAATGGAACGTTCTGCCGACGTTTGAATATAACATTGCATTATAACGTTCTAAGTTTTTGGTCATATTTGTTTTGAACGTCGATGGGACGTTCTGTGGATGTTTGAATCTTGAAGCACGTTTTTTAATAACGTTAATTTGGGAGAAAGTTCGTTTTTGGTCACGTTCATTTTGAACGTCGAGGCGACGTTCTGCGGACATTAAAATTTAACGTTGCAGTGTAACGTTCTAGGAACGTTCTGAGAACGTTGTTAACAAAGTAAATCGCGCGGGGATAATTTGTTCGTAAATTTCACGGGAAAATGCCTTTGATTTAAGATTTACGTCGTAACCACGCACTGCCTGATTTCAAATGTATATACTTTTGTATATAAAGCCCATCTATAGTCTAAAAAGGTAATATTTTCATGAAATAATAGAAAAATTTGGTTTCCAATGTTCACCAACCGTGACTACATACGAAGGAAACCCAAGGAGCATATATATATAAAGCGTCGTAATGTACCCAGTAGGAGTAAGTGACTGATGGTATCAAGAGCTGGAACTTCAGGTAAGCAATTAGTCAATATGTAATTACACATTGAGAATATTCCGATTACGTCATGATTACGTCATAAGAAAGGAAATTATAAATAAAGCTGTCATAATAAACGTTCTCTCAAAAGTTCCGCGAACGTTCGGGGGACATTAATTAGGCACTTTAAATACGTCTTATGTACGTCGCATACTAGCTAACGCCTTTAAAACGTCCAAAAGTGTCCACAAAATAACGTCCAAAAAACATTTTGTTGAAAGTTCGGAAAACGTACCAGACACTTTCAAAAAACGTTCTAAAACGTTTTATGTACGTTGTTTTTACGTCCACAGAAACAAAAGAAACGTCTTTAAAACGTTTAGTACGTTCTGAAAACGTTCTGAAAACGTCGCAAACTAACGTTTTGAAAACGTGTAAAAGTGTCCACAAAATAACGTCCAAAAAACATTTTTGCCAACGTTTAGAAAACGTAAGAGACACCTTTGAAAAACGTTTTTACACGTTTTTAAAACGTTATATTGTTTGCTGGGTAATAGCTTAAACACGCGTGTTGAACACTCCTGAATGGTCTCGTAAACACAGAGTTTAACATTTAAACACATCGTTTATTCAACTAGTTTAATTCAACACTTTGACATGTTTAATAAAGTGTTCAAATTTAAACACTTTGACGCGTTTACAAACTGTAACGGTTTTTAAACATTTGTACACGTTTACAGGGGATGAAGTGTTTAACGGCAAGTTAAAACTATACAACAGTGTATTTACAAGTCGTCTTTTGAATTTCAAAATACAGTATAACAACTATTTATATCGCTCACGCTGATGAGGGCGACAGATTAATACCAGTCATTCGTGATTCTAGCAGCTCGCCAGCTGGGTGGGACGTGAGCTGTGCTGGCGATATTTCGTTTCATGCATGGTTGGACCATGGAAGAAGGAAAGACACGGGGCCGGGGCCCAGTAGATCGAGAGAGTGTACGGGTTACTGTCAATGGTATTTCGGAGATAAAGATTTTGTCCGAAGGGTTTCACCGGTAAGGTGTAGTGAGAAAGGTTTAAAAATTTAGTAAGAATACAGTTCTCGGACGTCACTACTCTCCTATATATGATTCGTTGCGTAATGTTTTAAGCAATTCAAATGAAGACCCTTATTATTTGGAAAGGAGCTTTTCTAAATTTTCTAGGGATGCTTGTAATTCTTCTGAGTGGCACTATATGTTTGGTGCACGATGGCTCATGCGTCTAAAGTCCGACTGGTTTAAAGTGTGACGTCGTTGCTATACGGTGGTTACGTCTAAGTAATCGCTGGTAATCTGAAGCTTCCATTTGTGTGAAGTGCAGAGAAGTGGTTCACTGGTTTTGGTTTGGACCAAATAACCATGGCAACACACAGAGTGTGACGTTCTACTTTGGCGGTCTATTGTTTATGAGAGTTTGCGGTTTTGGGATTTACCCGTAATGCGTGTGGTTCGGTTGGGGGCCGTATCTGCCCAATTATCAGTCGACAGACCGTAGATTTGGAAGGTCTGACGTGGTGCGCCTGATTGGTTCAATTCATTAGCGCTCACAGGACATGCACAGTACGCCTTTTTACGTGCACGTTTACGGTGCCGTTGACAATTTTAGCGCCTTTGCGATACATTCTTCAACTCTCTCGGAGTTCTGTATGCGGCCGGAGACATGGACATCGCATACGATATTGTGGAGGTAGGTGTAACCTTATATAGGAAGGAAAATTTATCGATATAAAAACTAAATGGGTGTATTTTATAGATGCAAATTATTCGGTAAAGTCCAACATAGGGGTGGTTGATCTCGGCCAACGAAACTCCAAGCTTGGCCTTGGTGTACTGGCAGCCAGTAGAGTAAAATAAAATATTAAAGATCGATGAGAATACAAAAAAAGCAAATAAATAAAACGAAACGAAGCAAAACAAAACAAAGTATCAACAAAAGGAATAGCTGCAGGTCTACGTAGGGTGTCGGCCCTGTATTAAGATTAGTAACGGCAAGGTAACCATACGCGGACACCCTAGTTCTCGTTCCCTTCGGGCAGCCTTCAATTTAGTTTTCTTTGAAGCTCTTGCGCTTTCATCTTTTCGCCATTTGAAACTCCCTTTCCGTCATCAGGAAAATCATGGGTGTCCGAGCACGGCAGTTTTCCCGATTCAATGCGAAATCGTCCTTTAGTGTTCGTTCGCCTTTTAGTTTTCAGACAATCCTCTCTTTCAGGAAAAACCCGACGCCTACGGGGTTGTGGAGTCTCAGGCAAGTCCCGCTTTTAAGGGACTCTGTTCAGCCTTCAGAATTTCAGCAACATTTTTCGACGCCCTGAGCAAGGACGGCTGGGACGACGTGGACCAGCTCTTGGGCCTGCTCAAGCCATGGATCGACCACATTTTGGCCCTTGCTCCGAATGGAGGTCAACGGCGAAATTTCGAGCGGCTACTGGCACGGGTGGAGGCAGGCCCACTGGACGAGCAGTCCGTCGGCAGAGCGGTCAAGAAGCCGAAAACTGCGCAGCAGGGAGAGCAAGATGTTCAAGAGGATGACACGGCGGCGGCGAACGTTTCTGGGGTCACACGTCCGGCCCCCGTTGCGACCGACGGAGCAGCGCAGGCAGTTTCCACCTCGGAGCCACAGCAGGTGAATAATATTATGTTTGAGATGTTCTCCCTGATACATTACTGTAATCTCGATTGGTCCTGATACTAGCCATAGCAAGTTTAGGTTAAAGACAAGAAGAGAAACAAAGACAAAATTGTGGGACTCATCCGCGGGCGTTGTGGGCAGGCCGGGTTCCCTGGTAGAAATTTGAAATTCCCGTTCGTTTTACGCGCAGAGGTTGGCCCTTGAGGTGAAAAGGAGTTTAAATTATCAAACCATTATAGTTAAGGCAGTTGACCAAAGACGAGTTGCACGAACTTGCCAAATTTCTCACCTTGGACATTTCTCGAAGTGCTAAGAAGCACAAGCTAGTTAGTGTTCTCGCTGAGAACCTAAACCTAGACGTGGCTAAGTCTCCACAGTCCGTTGATCGAGAAATTGAGCTTGCCAAGATTGAGCTTGAAAAGGAAAAGCTCAGACTTGAATTCGAGAAGCAAGAAAGAGAAAGGCAAGAAAAAGAAAAAGAAAGTGAAAGGAAAGAAAACAAATAAAGGCTCAGACTTGAGTTTGAAGACAAAGAGAGAGAAAGGCAAAGGCAAGAAAGAAAAATGCGAAAGCTTGAACTCGAACATGACCTCAAAGTGAATTAGGTGCTAAGAAAAATACAGACAAAGTGAAAACTCCAGGTGACTTTGATCTAGCGAAAAACGTTAGGTTGGTGCCAAAGTTCAACGAACATGACGTTGAAACTTTTTTTCTGTCGTTCGAGAAAACTGCTGAAAGTCTCGGTTGGCCCGAGAGGTATTGGCCTTTGCTCCTGCAGAGCACTTTTGTGGGTAAGGCTCAGAAAGTCTATGCCACACTTTCCAAGGACCAGTGTAGTGATTATGCTACAGTGAAGGCAGCCATTGTGAATGCCCATGAACTGGTTCCTGAGGCCTATCGGCAGAAATTCCGTAACTTGACTAAATCGTTTGGCCATACCTACGTTGAGTTCGCTAGAAAAAAAGTCATTGGTATCAATCGCTCAAAGTTGAGAAGAATTATTCCGAGTTGAAAGAGGTTGTACTCATGGAAGAGTTCAAAAACAGTGTCCCCCTGAGTATCAAAACCCATTTGGAAGAGCACCAGATCACTAAGCTAAAGAAAGCTGCAATCATAGCTGATGAGTATGACTTAACTCACAAAATGAGCAAAAATAACAATAATATCCAGCCAAAAAAATTCTACAAATACAGTGATAAGGTCAAGTCAGGTTCCGAGGCACAGTCTAGCACTGGAGATCCCGGGCCGACTGAGAAGTCTTCTTCGCCAAGTGACGCCAAGAAGAACGTGTTTCCTCCGTGTGGGTACTGTCACAAGAAGGGTCACTCGAAGGCGAGATGCTTCAAGTTCCTGGCTGATGAGCGTCAGCGTTCTGAAAATCCTGTCGCTTTTGTCCGTAATGACATTCTACTTCGTGAGAAGTCCGGTGAGGCCGATGGCGACCGTGTTTCTTCTTCGAAGATGGTTGATGAAATCGACCGAGTTGATGAAATCTACAAAGATTTTATTTATCGTGGTGATGTGTCCAGCGCAACGGATGAAGCCGATAATCCAGTTGTTATCCTGCGGGATACAGGCGCGTCACAATCAATGATGCTGGAGGACGTAATGTCTTTGTCTCCAGAAAGTTCGCTGAATGCGAAGATGTTGATTCAAGGTATTGGGGGTAGTTATATGCCTGTCCCGTTGCATAGGGTGAATTTGAGATGTGACTTGTTCACTGGCCCTGTGGTTGTTGGAGTTGTTCCTAGTCTACCGATGAAATGTGTTGGGTTTTTGCTAGGCAACTACGTCGCGGGTGGCAAAGTGTTGGCATCCCCTATTGTCTCTGGTAATCCTGTGGAGGAACTAGAAATTCAGTCTTTGGAGGAGGAGTTTCCATAAATCTTCCCCGAATGTGCAGTAACGAGATCTCAGATGAAGCAGATGCAGAAGGAGGCTGCAGAGTCAGTGCCGATAGAGGACGACTCTGGTGTTTGGCTGGCTGAAACCTTCTTCAATAATTTAGAAGATGAGGGAGTGTCTCAAGATGCTAAGTTTAGCCGTTCCTCGCTTATAGAGCATCAACAAGTGGACCCAGTTTTGATGAAGCTCGCCCAGACAGCGTGTTCTGAGGAAGAAGCTCGAGGGGTTCCGGAATGCTACTACGTCAAATCTGGCGTGTTAATGAGGAAATGGAGACCTACCCAGAAACCAGCTGATGAAGAATGGAGTTTTGTTCATCAAATTGTTGTTCCTCCTTGCTACCGTGACGAGATCCTGAGAATCGCACACGAGATTCCAGTTGCAGGTCATCTTGGTATTCGAAAGACTCAGTCTAGAGTCATGGCACATTTTTATTGGCCGAAGCTACACCAAGACGTGGTGAATTTCTGCAAGACGTGCCATACATGCCAGATGGTGGGAAAGCCGCAACCGTCTATTAAGCCTGCACCGATGATTCCAATTCCTGCATTTGATGAGCCATTTTCAAGAGTCCCAGTGGATTGTGTTGGTCCTTTGCCGCGGACGAAGTCTGGGTACCAGTTTTTGTTGACCATCATGGATTTGTCAACTCGTTTTCCTGAGGCCATTCCATGTTGAGGCTCTTATGCAATTTTTCACAAGATATGCAGTTTTTTGGTTAAGTTTTTTGGTTAAGTATTTTGGGTGTTACACGGACGAGGAAATTCCGACTGACCTAATGGCCTTGAGGAACGATTTGCGTATGATCAGTCGTGCAAACTAAACACCGTGTTGAGCGGGCTGAAGAGTAAACTGAACACAAACTGAACACAGTGTTTACTCTGGTGTTTACTGTTGTACACATGTGCCCAGTTTGAATAAAGCTGTTAAATTTCTCCAGCAAAGTTGTTGTAAATTTCGACTGATTACAATTTCCTTACATAAAATAAATAAATAAAGGTTTGATTATTTTTCCATCTTATAATCCAATAACTTTTCATTATAACGTTGTTTGGTACTTAAATTTGTGTTCCATTTAGCGCAGCATCACATGTGCCTTTGTGCTTTCTAATGTTTCTTTTAGATTTGATGTTTGACTCACAACTTGGTTTTAATTATACATCTGCAAAAAAATCCCCCTTTTAAACGCCGTGTTCGAGTAATATAAACACGATCTAAACACAACTGTTTAGAAAGTACACACTATGTTTAGCGTTATAAACACGCGCACTTATTTTATAAACGCGTCATGTGTTCTCGGGTTTTACAGTGTACGCCATATAAACCCAAGATCGATTTCACGAAACTCTCCTTAGCTGCGCAACGTTCATTTTGTCACTTTAGCACTTGTAACTTCTAGGACGAGGATAATTTATAGTTTTATCAACGAGTATTTGATGTTTGCGCTTGCATAAAACATACGTCGTTGTTTTTCACAAATTTTGCCCTATCATGGCTGCTATCGCTCATGATGTCGCTCGCTCATCATGCGTCGCGTCGGCGCAGATTTCACTGATGATAAAATCCGTTTTCTATTACATGTAACAGAGTGCACAAAAGCTATGTAACCAGCAGCGAACATTAGATAATGCATAGTTCCGAGATTGCCAAAGTTAGGCCCGCTTCAAACATCGCGTCGATCGTGTCCAATTAAATCAACTTGGCACGACGTTAGCACGGCGCCCTGGTAGTAGGCTAGGGGCCAATTTCATAAAGCTGTTTAGCAGACAAATTTGCTTAATCCAAAATTTGTTTGCTTTTTAAAAAAATGGGTTAATAGTCAAAATTGTATGTATCTGCTATTCTTGATAAGAACACAAGTTGACATACAATTTTTACTATCAACCCATTATTTTTAAAGCAAACGAATTTTGGATTAAGCAACTTTTTCTGCTAAACGGCTTTAAATTTAGGAAATTGGCCCCAGGCGCGCGCGGTGTGAGGCAGGAAGCACGCTCGCGCGCGGGGGGAAATGGATTGTAATACGATTACAAGCGATATGGGGTCGTCACACGCGTGTTTTGTCAATTTATTGTAGGGCCTATAATACATTTATTTATATTTATTTATTCCATTTATTTACCCAGGGTGTGCCCAAACAGTTTACAAAAACTGGTTTCCATTGGGGCCCTGCAAACACACATAGAACAAATATACTAAATTGAACAACTTCATAATTACTAACAAACTGGAATAAGATACATTTGTACAACAACAACAACAAAACTCGAGGCGTAAGACCCCTTTCGTGCAAAGGGAATTTTCAGTGTCTTTTCGGCAGATTGACGAGTTTCTCGAGTTTGTACGTAAGGTGTAAATAGACTTGCCATATACTGCGGGGCCAAGGAATTGATGTTTCTAAAGACAAATATAGCTTTCTTGTTTTAACTCTCTCTGGATAGGCAAGCCAGTCGAGCTTTTTAAACATGTCAGCTGATGGCGTTAGGAAATCGCATTTCAGTATTATTCTGGCTGCACGTTTGAGGCATTTGTTCAAGACAGTGTTATGAGATGCGTAACGGTCACCCCATACTGTGCAACAATAATCTAGACTAGGCATGACTAAGCTTAACATAAGGGTGTTCATGTGCTGTTGAGTTACACAGTCGCGAATTCTTTTAACTAATTTCGAGAAAACTGTCTTCTTTACATATTTGACATGTTGGTTCCAACTTAAGGTTTCATCAATAATAACACCCAAGCATTTAAACGATTTAACGTTATGCACTTGATTATTATTAATGTGTACTCTGAGCTCATGCGCGCTTATCTTTTTCTTTGAGCCAATTAGCATACATTTAGTTTTACTGGCATTAATTTTGATTTTATTTTTAACGGACCACAGATGAATAGTGTCTAATGACTTGTTAAGGCTATAGTTTCAATTTCGACAATGCTTTCGGAACTGCACGTTAGTGTAGAGTCATCGGCATACATATATAACTTATCGGATACATAAAGAGGCAGGTCATATGTATATGTAAGGAACAATCCTTGTGGTACACCGACACTTATAGGCAAGGATTTTGATATATGTTTACTAATATTAACGGTTTGACTGCGATCACTGAGATAGGACTTAAACCAGTTTATTACCGAAATCGACATGTTCAGCTTTTCTAATTTTTCTAAAAGAATGTTATGGTCAACGCAGTCAAATGCCTTACTGAAATCTAGGAAAACTGTTCCGGTCATTCTCCCGTGATCCATAGCTTGAAGACACTCGTTTGTTAAATCGTTTAGTGTACTTTCTGTTGGGTGCAAAGGCCAATATCCAGATTGACAAACAGGAATGAAATTATTTTCATCAAGGTACGAGTACATGTTCGAGTGTATCCATCTTTCTAGGATTTTAGAGATAATCGGCAAGATTGATATGGGTCGGTAATTACATGCGTTGCACTTATCGCCTCCTTTATGAATAGGTGTAACTGAAGCATGTTTCCATGCCTTGGGATGCTGTTCATTTATTATGGAGAGGTTAAATACATGTATATGCGTTAAAGACTTAGTAATAAAAGGTGCAGCCATTTTAATCATATTAACGCTAGTACCATCTGGGCCTGTTGCTTTCCCAACCGACAAAGATGCAATTTGCTTTTTGACAAACTCTTCTGGGATACTAGGGAGAGAACAATGTTCGTAATCTGGTGAAGAAACAAGAGAATGGTCGTGAGAATCATCGGCCTCATTTGAACTTGTGTGATTTTCAGCGGCCATACGTACACCAATTGTTGAAAAATATTCATTGAAATTATTTGCGATGTCGGTAGGACAACCAACATATTCTCCGTTTTATGTCGCCTTATTTTGTAATGTTTGTATCAGAAAAACTCAACAGAAAATGTTCTCACTGTGACTCGTACTCCCGTGCAAAACGAATGGAGAAACGCGTTGTCGTGCAAGTAGCGTGAATTGTTGCCAAAGAAGTGAGCGCGGAAATTGACATCACACTCTGCCAGCGAAAAGACCCTTATCACGCGCACGGTTTCGCTCGCGCTGGGAATGAGCGAAGCGCACGGTGCGTCCATCTTTAGGGAGGTTTAGATGCACGTAAAACGCGAACGTGAACGCGAAATTCATTCAGCACCGGTCACCTCATGAGGAGATTCTTTAACTCGGGCTCGAATCTTGGTCACATCAAATGTTTTATCTGGCGTTTTTGTTTTTATCTGTTCTAAGATCTCCTCAGATCTGTTCAAAGCCATTCACGTTCGCGTTTTACGTGCATCTAAACCTCCATACTGTCTTGTTCCCCACCGTACGTGTCAGGCACGATCAGTGCGTCTGCGCTACCGCGCGATATAGCGCGTGTAATCTCCCGTTGAGATACGCTGCGCGCTCTCTTGATCGCGCAGCGCCTGCCTTGTGCCATTGTGATGCACACAATGAACGATTTCAAAACAGGACCAAACAATTTATGTATGCAAGCCTCGCTTTGGATACGTTCATTTAATAGGAGAAAATGGAAGATGGCCGCATCGTGATAAAGGTCTATACACTGCAAAATTTTTCTTATTTTAAGAAAAAACAAATCTTAAAACTAGAAAATTTTCTTGGGAGTGAGCCAAGAAAATATTTTTCTTATCTTAAGAAAATAATTTTCTTAAAATAAGAAAATATCGTAAGGAAATATTTTCTTGGGTAAGATTGATTTTCTTAAAACAAGAAAATTATTTTCTTATTTTAAGAAAACATACTAGAAAACGTTTCTTAAAACATTTCTTAAGAAAATAATTTTCTTTAAATAAGAAAATATCGTAAGAAAATATTTCTTACTTTTAAGAAATATTTTCTTAGATAAGATATATTTTCTTAAAACAAGAAAATTATTTTCTTATTTTAAGAAAACATACTAGAAAACTTTTCTTGAAAAATTTTCTTGGGAGTGAGACAAGAAAGTAAGAAAATTTTAAGAAAATTTTTCTAGGAGAGCTAGAAACTTTTTCTAGCTCTTCTAGAAAAAAAATCTTAATTTTCTTGGGAGTGAGACAAGAATAAGAAAATTTTAAGAAAATTTTTCTAGGAGAGCTACAAACTTTTTCTAGCTCTTCTAGAAAAAAAATCTTAATTTGTTTTTTTCCTAGTCAAAGCAAAGGGTTAAGGTGAGCGTTTTTTCTTAAAAAAAGAAAATAATTTTTTTAGAAACCTGTCTGTCACCACTATAAGGCAAGTTGCGAGGAAAAGACGTGTCATTAGATGGAGTTTGAATCCCAGCTGAAGAAGGAAGGTGCATGCAATGAAAGAATACAAAATTGATTAACAGTAAGAAATAATTATCTTTTACACACATCAATTTCATGTTATACACATCATATGACAAAACCTGGATGAAAGACTCATCAGATTTCTAAAGTCATGCACTAACGTAACCCATCATCCAAAGATTTCCAATGATACAGGTTTTATTTAAATTTCTCAAAGAATTCCTCACAGAAATTTGCATTTCACTGAAAAAATGGAATTTGTACCTTCAAAATATGGATTTTTTCATTGATTTCAATTAAAAACATGGAATTTGCTATAATCTAACAAATGGATTACTGCCGTCCCTAACAGAGCTCTACATGTAATTAAGAAATTTGATGGACGGACACATAACCAGTTTAGAATACAGGTTACATTACGAAGGAGAGTTTGGAGGTACATGTAAAACGCTCTTTGTTACTAGAAAACCTTTATGTAAAATATAATGTAGACCCAAATAATTTTATCAGCTTGGTTTACACACATGTTCAACGGTAATTTTTCATGAGTGAGGATTTTTTTCTCTTACCTCAAGCAGAGGTCTCCACTCAAGCAGATGTCGTCAGTGAATGACTTACTCGGTTGTCAATGTTGGAGCCATCATGATCAGACACGACAGATCCTGAAGTTTGAATTCCCCGCTAGAGCTTGAATGATGTCATCACCAATATCAACAACTTAGTGATTCACTCACTGACGAAGTCTATATTTGTTTTATATACCTCATACATGCAAGGTACTGCTGATAAAAAAAGGAGTGTTTTTACCCTGTCGAGGATAATCTACACCATACACATAAAAAGCTGCAAAAGTTGCGGAAATGCCCAATGGTATACTGCTGGTGGTGCACAGAACGGTTCCATCCATTTTATGGCAAGGTCCACTGTGGTGAAGGGGTTTCCCTTGATGACCAGGGTAGGGGTTGGAACTATAGGCTCCTGTTCAAATGTAAGTAAACAATATAGCAAGAATCAGTTAACTGAAATATTAAATATTATATACCTCATACAATGATTCTCGTTCACCGATTGGTTAAAAGCAGATCACGCGACATGGATTAATTCAACCTTTTCTGTGCGCAACTATTGTCTGACCTTTTGCATCAAGGTCAAAGGATAATACGTTTTAAAATACTATTCCCCAGGGCGTAGAGAATATCACGCCCATGTGCCAGTATGTGTGCGTGTGCCAGCAAGCGGGCGTTCGCATTAAGCAACCACTGCATTTTGGCTTGCTCTCGGTTAACTTAATTTTGTCAAGAAATACATGTACCAATCATTTGACAAAAAAAATCAATGTATGAGGTACATGTATATAAAACAAATATTGACTGCTCTATATTTGGGTGATGGTGCAAACTATACCGCCCCTAGGTGATCTTGACATGGCATGCCTGCTATTTTCTCTCGGCCTGCGACCTCAGGAAAATAGCAGGCATGCCATCTCAAGATCATCTTGGGACAATAGTTTGCACCATCACCCTCATGAGCAGTCAATATTTGTATACTATTTTCAGCTTTATTTCATTTATAAATTAGGGAAGCATTGTCTGCAAGATACATGTATGTGACAAATGGTTACCCCTTTGGCTTCCTTTGCTCCCCATTTGTCTCAAACATCAGATTAATGTTTGTGTTTTAACAAAAGGTTTGGGGTGATGTACTTTTATCACATGTCGTGCTGGGTATATTGAAAGGTAATTTGTTGTTCCAGTTTTCCTCAGAATAGTCTTAGATAAAACTAAAGTATTGAACAGTTAAATAATAGTACTGAACAGTTAAATAATATATTACTGCAACCCATTCTACCACCAGCTACGATGCACCGGGCAGCACAGCCATGAGCCTTAAAATTACATTGGACAATTAAGTTACCTTGTCAATGACATCATATAGTCAGATCCTTTTCGGCCATCAACAATGGAATGAGCAGGCAACAGGCAGTAACTGTAAGCTCTGAAACAAAATTAAACATTACATTTTAGTACCTATTTTAGCACAATATTGTCTTCTTCTCTTTGCTATTCCACTTTTTTGACCTCTCCCCTTCACATTCTTGCCCGTCTTCAAAAAGCAATGATAAACGCCCAGTGTTTTTATTTCAAAAACATATTTGCACTTTTTTTCTGAAAGTGGTGGATTTTAACCTTTGGCTGCAAGGTTGCAGTTGTATGCTTTAATGAGATTTTAAAAGTCTTGACCTTTCGATGAGTAACCTTCCAAACGCCTATCATATAAAACAAAAGCAAATACAAAATTAATACGACGTACCTTGCTTATCGTTGCAGGTGTTTTCTAGTTAGTATATTTTTGCAGGCACTGCATAATTTTCTGCCTGCTTTATGATTCCTGACCACCATGGCGATCCCCGTCTTCTGTACAGATGTCCTTTGCGTAGCTGCACTGCAATTCTTTCAGCAGCTGCAAAGAAAATATCAAAAAGAAAACATTACTCACAGAAACTAAAAAATTAATGTGGATTTTTTACTAACATAACAAGTAACATGGCCCATTTATCACAGTTTTTATATAACGACAAACATGCATTTAAAAAAAAACTAATACTAACTAAAATTAGAGCAGGCCTAAAAAAACGACGGTATTTTTTTCATATACATTGAACAAAGATTTTAAGGAAATTACCTCCTGGAATCAACACATAATGTAATTTTAAGATATACTTCCCACTTGCACTTTTGTCGCAAATGTTGCATTTCTGAGATAAATAAATGATAAAATTACTGCATAAAGTAATGCACAAAATGACGCGGCGAGCGGTCTGTGCGTAAGCGCGACAACAGAGGGCGCTGCGCGCGCGCGTGAATGGTTATCTTGTGCACTAACTGAAGGCAATTTTTGAAGAAGAAAACGTGATTTTTCTACAGAAAAGCAACATTTGCGACAAAAGTGCAAGTGGGAAGTATATCTTAAAATTACATTATGTGTTGATTCCAGGAGGTAATTTCCTTAAAATCTTTGTTCAATGTATACGAAAAAAATACCAAAACAACAAATAATGAAGCCTATGACCTATCCAAACATAACCGTGACAACAGGCCCAGGTACGGTAGTATTATAAAACTGACAAGTTAGTGAAGTGGTACCGGTAAATTTGTATGGCCTAGTACTAGTACTAGTATACGGCACATGTACTGTAGGCCTCCCTATGTTTTTACAACTCAGTGACGAGCACTTCCCACATGTCTGCATGTCCCAGGGCCCACTACTGCAGTACAGCACTTTCATTTTATAATGTACATGGTGAACAATGTCAATCAATGACAGTGTACATTTAGACCTAGCAAATCCTAGGGCCTATAGTACATGCAGACATGCATGACATGTACAATCAGAAATGTAGACCTACATGTATACGTACGTATACTACACAACAACCTATATACTTACTATTACTAGTCCTCTACACTACCATACCATGCCATATACATGTACACGCTAGGGCTATGTACTATAGGCATAGGCCTACATGTAGTTCGCCATGCACAACTCGACCACGTCGATCGGCCGTGCATATATGTGCAGACATGAACAACTGACTGAACACAATAACTGGTTAGCAATAAACAATAAAAGTGGCAATAAAAGCCCACATGAAGATGCAAATACAACACTCACCTTTTAAAAATTATTCTCTTGCTCGAATTTTGAAGTCTGGACGATCGTAGAAAAGTGCAAACACACCGGATCAGGCTACGTGCGTGATATGGCACTCGATGTGACACGTACACGTTGGCGGTTAATTTAGTCTGGCCCCCCGGCCGGAAAACTTAATATTTTAGATTGGACTGGCGTGGCACCAGACTTGGTTTAGGCGGGAATTTCATAAAATCACAGGAACGACAGATTGATTTCGCAATTCTGAATTCTCTAAAAATTATGCATGAATTGAGTATTTGTTTATACAAATTTGCGAAAATATCTATACATTTTACATTGCATGTGCACAAAATAATAAATTACTTACAAAATAATTTACTTACTTACCCCGTCGAATTTTGTTTTGTTTGAAGTAATTTTCACATGTTTTCACCGTCAAAAGCTGTATGCCGTAATAGCCGTTTTATAAGTCGTTTCGGTACACGTTGTCGTACAGATGCACTTAATTTCTCGGGTTTTCGTTGTTATCCATTAAATATTGACTTTATTTCCATCGGTTCATTAAACGATGGTAATTTAGATATGAAACAGTCACGGTATTTTGTACTATTCATTGCAAAATAAGCTGGAAGGTGTCGTAAAACAATTTTTGAAACGAATAATTTGAGAAAAATCTAAGAAAAAATCTAGAAATATTTTCTTATAAGAAAATATTTTCGAATTTTCCATGCAGCCAGTACATTTCAAGAAAAAAAATCTCATGCCCTAGAAAGGTTTTCTTAGTTTCTTTAAAAAATCTTGAAACAAGAATATTTTAAGAAAAATCTAAGAAAATTTCAAGAAATATTTTCTTATTATAAAATATTTTCTAGTTTTCCGTGCAGCCAGTACATTTCAAGAAAAAAAATCTTATGCCCTAGAAAATTTTTCTTAGTTTCTTAAAAAAATCTTGAAACAAGAATATTTTAAGAAAAATATAAGAAAATTTCAAGAAATATTTTCTTATAAGAAAATATTTTTTGCAGTGTACGATTACAATCGTATCACAATGGAATGATAAGAATTCTCGTCGTTGACCGATAGTTGTACGATTACAATATATTTTAGAGTCACACGGACAAACTCTCGTAATCGTACTATTCGCTGGCAGAGTCGTGACGACACATTGCGGGCGCTGGACCGTAACTTTATGGTTATTGGCATGGTTCACGCTCACGTTTTACATCCATTTTGTTTGCGCACAGTGTGTTTTACTAAATTCTTTTAGAAGAAAATATTTAAAAATAAGGACCATAATGACTTGCTATGGTTTGCTCATACAACATGTATGCCTACTCTCAAGGCGATACGCTACCATACCGCCTTATTTTGTGACGTTTGTAACAGAAAACTCAACAAAAAATGTTCCGCGTGTGGCTCCTGTGCAAAACGAATGGAGAAACGCGTTGACATGGAAGTAGCGTGAACCGTTGTCAAAGAGGTACGCGCGTCCGCGCGCAAATTTACGTCACACTCTGCCAGCGAATAGTAATATATAGGACTTTGTAATGTGATGTAATGTAACGCAACAATGCAATGGTTTCCGCCATGTTATGTGCCAGTAACGTGCATGGGTGACATCTGCGTCGCGCGATGTACGTTCAGCTCGTTCACACGGTGCTTTAAGCCTAGTTGACATATAACCGTAACGCGCGCACGCAGACTAGACGCAAACAACTGCAACGCAAACACTGACGAAAACAATCGGAAAAACAGTTAAACTTGGTTCAACTTTGCCGACTGTCTGCGTTACTGTTTGCGTTGCTAGTTTGCGTTTGTTACGTCTATATGGAAACAGGGCTTTAACAACGACGCGCAAGCATGCACACGGCCCATATACAACGGTGCGCGCTCGTAAGTAGCGCGCTACTCATAAGATTTCTCGTGGGTAAATCTTTCTTGGTAACTTGTAAGTAAGTGCGTCCACACGGTCACTATACTTACGAGCTTACTCACGAGTTCCCAGTACCAACGACTTACTTGTAAGATAACAACGATCGTCTGAACGCACCTAATGACTATAGGTCGTTGTTTGCGTGATATGGAATCGCACGCATAGCAACCTTTAAGTATGGTGGCCCTTAGTTACCGAGAATGACGTTAATACTTGCGTCGTAGTCTGGTTAGAAGAGAGCTCGACTTGCAATCATAAGGTCCCTAGTTCGAATCTCAGTATTGTTTGGAATTTTTCGAAATTTCTCGGTTTCTTCTTTTTCTCTAATAGTGAGAGTAAGAGTTGTGACTATTTCCAAGTTTGTCACTTGAGAAGTATCAGTCATTGGAAACTTAGACTCTATTCGGGTTGAAAAATTGGGGTGTACCCCTCGCTGCGGTGTAAAAAAAACGCACCCGGCCTTAGTTGCTACGCCTCACAAGCCATCGCAAAAATTGTGACACAAAGTCGTTGATTGGCTGAACAATGCATAGTTCCGATTTTGCCCAGTTAACCCCGCCCCCTTGGACATTGTTGCTATGGCTCACACGCTTTCGTCAAAAATGGCGACACAACGCACAAAGCAATGGGACTTTCAACGGAAAGCACAAATTCATTGAAGAAAACTCAAAGGTATTCATGTTTCAGGGTCAACAGTTATCTTAGAACACACTGAGTAAAGGGCCAGTAATACAGGGATATTATATCATCACGAAATATAGCTTTCGTACCTTTGAACAACGAAACCACCGGCCTTGAAACCAAAAATTCACCCGGATCGTCGCATACAACACTGTACAAATTGTATGGGGCCGGCAGAACATATCGTGTGATCATGTTGTTGTGAACGTACAGTGCACTTTGACCTATGTGGGTGACATCTGCTAGCTCTGTTGTGATTGGTCGGCGGGTTCGGTTGATTGACAGGTCGGAACTATGCATTATTTTACAGCGACGAATAATGAGTTGAGTATAATTCAGCGCGAGGAAGAACGATATGCGAACGTATACGTCCCACCAATGGCAAAAGGGAACGAATATATCTTAAAGAGGAAGAATCCCCCTTGACGAAAATCCAGCATTTAGGCTTTTTCTGATAGTCCAAACATCCCTCTTGCCGACGTGGATTTTTATTATTTTTTAATTGTCGGTTTTAAGTGGATAAATTGCGATTTCTGAAACGCTCATTAGGTATTCATGATATGCGCGTGACCCCGTGACGCAATCCGTAGAAAGAGAAGTCAACACGATTGTTAGCTCCATACGTTTACACGCAAACAACTTGGAAAACCGTATCTGTTAGATGGTGTTTTTTGAAGAATTTTGATGGTCCAAAAAGCCAGATATATGCCCAGTAGCTGCGTGGTTGTATGTTTTTCCAGACACTATGAAAAAAAAAAGCAGAAAGATTTTCTTTTCTATTACCAAGAGAGAGAAAAATGAGTCGCTCATTCTAACTTGTACCGGCCGATGTAACACGTGGGAACTATACGGCCCGCAGGGAACCGTTCAATGCTGCAGACAGACCGCTGTGAATGCCGTTCGTTCCGTGACAAAACCACCCGTCGCAGACCTTCATTTTTAAGGAGCGCGATCGCGCAGGCGCTCCTACCGCGCTCCTCGTAATTTTCGGGGAGCGTAAAAAATAGCGCTCCTCAAAAAATAACGGGACCATCAATGACCAAGTGTCCGAACGCCAACGCAGTACGGTGCAACTAAAATGGTCGCATTTGGCGCCTAAAAATGCTCACATGCGACCAGTGATTAAATTCTATTCGCACCTTAGTCGCCCAAGGTGGGCATCAGTGATGTTTACGGGCGGTACAATCCGGTGTTCTGCTCTTTTTAATATACATGTACTTGCGGCATGCAAACGACGATTGCGCATTGCATTTTTCCATTTCGCCACGTGCAACACACAGCCACAGCTTGGGTCTGCATTGTGTCCAACACAGCTTGTGTGCCATATACGTGCATAGACATACATGCATCTGGTATCCGACTGCAGCCCCAGACTGGCTCGGCCCCAAACTCGGCCCCAGACCAACTCGGCCCCCATTTCCTTGTGTACAAACTCGGGCCCAGACTGACTCGGCCCCAAACAGGCTAAACATTTGATTTTTCCCCAAAAGTCCATATACAGTGTGTTTTCAAAGATTTTAAGGAACTTTTTTTTTATTAGGAGAGCTATTAGCTCTCCTCGATTATCTCAGGAGAGCAATTTAGGGCTCTCCTGACTTTTTTTAAAATGAAGGACTGCCGTCGCAATGCACCAGTATTTACTTCAAAAGAGCTTCATTGAGCCACAATTTCCCCGTTTTTTCACAAAACAGGTAATAGTAGATTGTTGTCATATTACATGAAGTGTTTTTTACGTTTGTATTTTGAATTGCTGTTGTTGTTGTTGTATATTTTATGGCAACTAAGGTCCTTTATGCCATCAACTATACGGTTTTAGCTTTAACTATACTATATTATCAACTTGAGATGACGAAGAAGGAGTTGCAGTTTTAGAAGTGGGAGGAAAACCCCCAGAGAAATGCCCCAGGGGAAAACCCACGCCCCTTTTGAATTGCAAGGACAAAACAGGCATGATAAATATTCACTTCGTGTATTTTCCATTCAATACTGCACAGGCCGTTTTGTATGTTTCTCAAGATGACGTCAAAACCCTGTTGATAAACAGACCAAGTGACCTCGAGCGTTTCAGAATTTCGGGTGAAGAGGGTCGGAACTGCTTTACGTTTTAAGCAAAAGCCTGTAAATTTGTTTGTGAAAAACAAGTTGTGATGGTGTTGTAGACACATACACCTCCATGATAAACAGAAAAACTCAAAAAATGTGGAAGGGGGGATTTCTAGCTGTTTAATTATAAACATGGGCTCATGGCCAGGTCAGAAAATTGCAAAGACCGTCTGAAACCGAATCAAATAATTCTGAAAACGGCTATAATGCATCGTTCGCGCCAAAACACTGCCGCCAAAATTTTCGCGCCACATGCGTACTACCAGTGATGCGCTACGCTGTTTTTGTATTACGTGGCGGGATTACCAGTTCATTTCAGAGACTGAAATTAAAGGTCAAATTTATAATTTCGTTAACTTTTTGTTCAATTAACTTTTCCTTCAAGTAATAAATGCGATTTGAAGAATATTAAAAGTGGACCCCAAATTGTTTGGTGAAAATCCTTATTGACGTGGAGCCAAAATGGTACCGAAAACAAAAAGGTCGCTTCACGCGGTTCAGCTCCTAAAGAGCCTTTGCACGGCGGCCATGACAGGGGCAGTCACATTGTCACCGTGTGTCATGCATGAGGTGCTTTGTGGTTCTATTGTTACTGAGTGGCCACGAGACGACCACAAGAGTGTCCTATTCTTCCCTCGGCCTTCATCAGCCTTGGGAAAAAGGACCCACCTGATGTGTGGTCACTCATCACAGGCCCTCGGGCCACACAGACGCGAATTGTCGTTCCATGTTAGTAAAATAAATTATAATACAGTGTTCCACCTAAACATCGAGATACGTTCATTATTTTAAAATACATTAAAGCCCCAATACATTATTTGCAGTTACCCAAACGTTTACTTCTGTTTTCACGGGTTGACAAGAACAAAAATGACAAAGTGTCCATTGCAATGGTAACAAACACCACATGATTTTCCCGCGTAAAGTGGTACCTTTGTGGGAGAAATTGCCAACTGAAGGTGGGTTTTAAAAAACATAAATTTTTCAGGTTTTCTAAAGTATTACTGCATCTATGTGGCTGAAATTTGTCAAATTTTTCAAAGCCGTTTTTCTCGAAAAATCTTTTTGGCAACAACAGCCCGCTGTGTCATCCTTCTTGTGTCATATTTCCCAAATGCTGTTACAGAAATAAATTGTGTCATTGCAAAGCTGAAGATTTTTTTTTCTTTCTCGTGTATGATTCTCAAAAAGTAAAATTTAGGGGACATTCCTCATTTTGCCGTAGTTATAGGTCCTGTACAGTATATAGCTGCTAGGTAGTCATTATGCTAAAAGATCTAAATTCAATCGAATACAATTTCGGTCATTATATTTATATTATAACCCATTACATTTTTAACCACTACATTTTTAACCACTATACAAGTACTTCGCCACTTGCACAGTTCCGCCATATTGGCAAAACACTTAACAGCGAGGCTTTCCTTGCATGAACAATTACTCGGTACCATGCCGGTTGCTGTGACGTTGACTTTCGTCCATTGTAAAATATGACGTATGCCAGGAAAGCCTCGTCTTGAGCGCAACCGCGCGTGCGAGTGGCGAATAGCATTTAGGGTTTGTTTTGCCCTACTCGACGTATAACTTGATTACCACTGCACTGTACACTTATAGTGCCTCCCAGGGTATGTTCAGACGGAGGGCTACTTTTTTTAGCCCCAATCCAATTAGCGGACTCAGCGGGGGTTCGCTGGAGCTAAAGTGAGTTAGCCCAAATTGCCCTCCCGGTCACACGGTGGTGATAACTCCGGAGCCAGAGTTAGCTCCGGAGCTAAAACGGTGGTCAAATGGATGACGTCATTATCTTTCAAGGGAAAAGGTGAAACAACTTCCGCCCTCAGTGCATGCAGCGCGCCGGCGCGGCGCGCTTTCTACACACAGCACATGTACATGTACTATGGGCATACTATGGAATTCTATTACTGCCAGTTCAGCGTCGCAAGTGTGGCGTATTTGGCTGGCTCCGTAGCCGTTTGCGCCATCAACGGCGCATTGTCGCGTCGTGCCGTCGCATAGTCGCGTCGTGCCGTCGCATTGTCGCGTCGTGCCGTCGCATTGTCGCGTCGTGCCGTCGCGTCGTGCCGTCGCATAGTTTGTACTGTTTGTATAGCACCACTGCAGCGTCGCGTCGTGCCGTCGCATAGTCGCGTCGTGCCGTCGCATTGTCTCGTCGTGCCGTCGCATTGTCGCGTCGTGCCGTCGCATTGTCGCGTCGTACCGTCGCAAAGTCGCGTCGTGCCGTCGCATTGTCGCGTCGTGCCGTCGCATTGTCGCATTGTCGCATTGTTGATATTATGTTCCTTAGCCGTTTACGCCGTCAACGGCGCATTGTCGCGTCGTGCCGTCGCATTGTCGCGTCGTGCCGTCGCATTGTCGCGTCGTGCCGTCGCATTGTCGCATTGTTGCATTTCGATTGAAAAGTCCATTGTTTCGCCAGTAGGTGGCGCTATCCATTTACGCAGCAGTACTGCATGCGAGGATGAATCTGTTTTCTTCCTCTGGACAAATTGTGGATGATTTCACGGGTAAGAATTTACAAGTCGGATATCACTCTTCCTTTCGGAGACATTACCATGTTAAGAAGAACATACCGGTAGAGCAAAAATTAGTGGTGAAGGTGTACGGTGTTTATACATTTTTCCAAAGGCTCAGTGGGGATTCATTAACATGCACGGACACCCAGGTTTTGCCTTTTTATGATCTATAAACCATGTGAAAATGTTAGTTTGATGACAAAAACTAAATAATTAAGAGGGAAAAAGTCAGTTTTAATTAATATACATGTACTAAGGAAAAACATAATTTTTCAGAGTTGTCTCATAGGTTTAGTGCGTGGGGTCTGAGGTGTCCGTGCATGATCATCTTTCCGCTTTGTATACAGCACATGCTTTGTACATACAAATAAAATCTAACAATTTCTTTATCTTTCGTTTCTGTTTTTCTCCTTTTCCGACCCACAAGGCACAAATATTAGCAGAGAGGTGTAGTTGCAATAAAGCATGACGTCAAAAATGAATCTCTGGCAGCAACGTTTTCCTGTGAGGTAAAATATGTTGTATTTCAGGGAACTTTTTTCCTCAAAAATTACAATGCCACTGGATAGCAGTCAACTACTTTATAACTTAGCGCCTGCCATGCAGTCTGGCACACAGTGGCGGATCAAGCCTTCTTAAATTACAGGAATACAAAGGAAAACGATTGTATCCCTGTATTTTAATGAGGGGTCATTCCTTGTCAACTCAGCCACCCATGTATGACACCTCTCAGATTTTGCTGAAACTTTTTTCAAAAATACCTTAGGCTACCAAACGAAGGAATCCCAAGTTTTAGCTTGATATCTTTAACGGTTTTTGCAGGACAACCTTTTGAAATTTGAGTGTCGGGCCCCTTTTTGACAAATGTGGATTGCTCAATGCAGTTCGTAGCATCTTTGAAGCCCCATATTTTGTTTGTTAATAGTGATAGGGAGCTAACATTTGGTTTGCTTGTAGACTTCTGCCCAGATTGCAAGATTCTGAAGTCTGAATCATCAAGTTGTATTATTTATGGGAGAGGTGGACCCCCAAAAATCCTAATTTCTGTAGGGGCGCTGACTAATTTTCAAATTGTTAAGGTCCCTAGGTCTGAGTTCATTCAATTTTTCTGGTTGGAATGTAGTTTTTCTTGATATTTGGGAGCTTTTCCACCACCATAATAGTTTTCAGGGCTATAGACCTTGATCACGGTGCGGCCATCTTCCCTTTTCTCCTATTAAAATGAACGTAACCAAAGCGAGGCTTGCAGAAAAAATAGTTTTGTCCCGTTTTGAAATTGTTCATGTGTGTATCACAATGGCACACGCGATCAAGAGAGCGCGCAATGGGATATTACACGCGCTATCGCGCGGTAGCGCAGACGCACTGATCGTGCCCTAATCGTACCCAACACGTACTATGGGGAACAAGACAAAGATGGACGCACCGTGATAAAGGTCTATAGTGCCACTGGTGGGGAAATTGTGGGGGTCTGAAAACCACGTCAGATCAAAATTACCCTTTCCGACCCCCAAATTCAGACTCCCAGATGACCATGTGGGCACTTGATGACGATGATGACACTTTCACCAAACAAACATACACATTCATTCAATCATAAAATGAAATAAAAAGTTTGATTATCAGCCTCCTTCATTATAAACATAATTTTTGAAAAAAATGCATTCTCGGACCCTTTTTGTATGTAATTCAAAAGAAATTTCAAAGTAGAGAAACTAGGTCAAGTAGGATTAGGTGACAATCGGCCTTTTGCGTGTTTCCTGTGATTATCGTCTGTTGTATTTCCTTTCACATACAGACCTGACTAAATTTGTGTTGCTATGTGGTGCACGTGGCAGGTATGAAGTACAGGAACTTTTATTACTTTTGAATAAATGTTCAAGTAGCTAAATGCATACAACTGCCCCCCCTCACCCCTTTCTCTTTCTTCCACCACCAGAACCCCCACCCCCTCCCCCCCCCCCCCCCCCCCTTTTCCCGGACTACCCTACCTACATGTACCGGTACATGTTGTATTGATACTTTTAAGGACAGATTACATGATTGGAAAACTTTTAAAAACAGGAACAGCAGCATTAGCTAACTATAAAAATTCACACATAGTATCCACTTGACAAGTCTATTTTTTTGTTGCTATGTGGTGCACGCATCAATACAGAATCAATACTGTGTTTACCGTAGGAGAGAATGCACGGCATAATAATCACATAAATCAGCGCACATGGGAGAAAAACGTACATGTTTTGCACCAATGGGTGGGGATTTGTTCCACTAAATTTTGCCCAAGGGTTAGGCACTTAAGTTTCTCACTAAAAGCCCCAATACATTATTTGCAGTTACCAAAAATTTTGCTTCACGAATTGACAAACGCCACATGATTTTTTCCCATATAAAACGGTACCTTCGTAGGAGAAATTGCCTGGATTTTTAAGGTTTTTCTGAAATATTACTGCATCTATATGTGGCTGAAATTTCTACAAGGCAGTTTATCAACCATATTTGTTTAGTTATGTATGCAATGCTGTTTTCTATTTTTTTCAATCATGTAATCTGTCTTTAAAAAGTATCAATCCCACCTCTTAGGTATGGTAGTCCGAAAGTGGAAGGGGACGGGGAAGGGGAAGGGGAAGGGGAAGAGGGGGGGGGGGCGGGGTGGGAGAAGAGGAACTCTTGGGTGAGGGGGTGGCGGGGGGTGTGGTGTGGGGACAGTTGTATGCATTAAGCTACTGACCGGACATATATTCAAAAGTAACAGAAGTACATGTACTTGTACTTCATACCTGCCACGTGCACCACATACCCAGTGGTTGGGAAGCGGCCGGTCGGCATCGGCACACCGACCAAAAACCACCGGCGGTTCGCCGGTGGCTTGCAAGTGGCACGCGAACAGCGTTTTACAGCTCCCGAGCTACTAGCGAACCACTAGCGGTATCCAGTGGCAAACCACCAGTGCCACTGCCGCTCCTCAATCGCCAACGGAGCACTAGCAGTCCGCGGGTGGCTGCCACCAGCGGCCCGCTAGCGGTGCCGCTAGCGGGCCGCTGACGGCCCGACCGCGGCTTGCGCACTGGGTAGCAACAAACATTTAGTCTGGTCTGTATTTTTAAGGAAATACATAAATACAACAGACGCTATTCATGGGAAACACACAAAAGGCCAACTGTCACCTAATCCTACTTGACCTAGTTTCTCTACTTTGAAATTTCTATTGAATTACATACAAAAAGGGTCCGAGAATGCATTGTTTTCAAAAATTATGTTTATAATGAAGGAGGCTGATAATCAAACTTTTTATTTCATTTTATGATTGAATAAATGTGTATGTTTGTCTGGTGAAAGTCTCATCATCGTCATCAAGTGCCCACAGGCCACATGGTCATCTGGGTGTCTGAATTTGGGGGTCGGAAAGGGTCATTTTGATCTGACATGGTTTTCAGACCCCCACAATTTCCCCACCAGTGGCACTATAGACCTTTATCACGGTGCGTCCATCTTTGTCTTGTTCCCCATAGTACGTGTTGGGTACGATTAGGGCACGATCAGTGCGTCTGCGCTACCGCGCGATAGCGCGTGTAATATCCCATTGCGCGCTCTCTTGATCGCGCAGCGCCTGTGCCATTGTGATACACACATGAACAATTTCAAAACGGGACAAAACTATTTTTTCTGCAAGCCTCGCTTTGGTTACGTTCATTTTAATAGGAGAAAAGGGAAGATGGCCGCACCGTGATCAAGGTCTATAGCCCTGAACACTATTATGGTGGTGGAAAAGCTCCCAAATACCAAGAAAAACTACATTCTAACCAGAAAAATTGAATGAACTCAGACCTAGGGACCTCCAAAATTTGTAAATTAGTCAGCGCCCCTACAGAAATTAGGATTTGTGGGGGTCCACCTCTCCCTCAAATAATACAACTTGATGATTCAGACTTCAGAATCTTGCAATCTGGGCAGAAGTCTACAAGCAAACCAAATGTTAGCTCCCTGTCACTGTTAGAAAAAAAGGTTATGGGGCTTCAAAAATGCTGGGTCATTCTTCAATAAGTGTCTATCTTTGGCCTTAAAGGAGCATGACCAGAGTTTCTGGAAAATAGTTTTCGATGTAACTTACCAATATTATCAAGTAACTCCCATACACACCTCCCATGTCCAAAAAACCCGAAAACATTCGCGATTTCCAGTAAAAAATTGAACAAAACTATCGAGTCGGCTTTCAGTGCGGGATAAACGTTGATACTGGAAAATTAGTTTACAAATAATCGGTGGATTTTCGACGATATCCTCGGAAATATGCGGCCTAGAAGCGCGGGAGTTTCAGTTTCGTAATCAGAAAAATATAACGGATGTTATGATATAAAAATCTCATGACCCATAAGGTAAGTCCCGGGGAGTTATGGGTAAAAAAAAGTGATCTGGTCGCACTCCTTTAAGACATCGTGTAAAAAAAGTTGTTCAAATGTTGATTATTTTTAGTGGAACATGATCATTAAGGTACACAACAACTATAATTAACGTTCGGCACAATCTTTTGGGGAGTTTTATTTCATTTCATTAACATTAACTTTTCAGTGTTGTAGCATAGGAAAAATGTGCTAAAATCATATCCGTCACACTTTCGTGACGGAAATGACGAATTTTGACAGTGACTTCGGAAACTGAGTAAATTCAAACAAGAGAATTTAAAGTTTAAACATAGAATAACAACCAGTGAACAGAGGGCTTTGAACAGAATATAACGCAACTTATTGTCCTCATTTTATTGCCATTATTGGCAAATGAAAATGCAAAAAAAAATCAGATATGACGCTCCAAAATATCGTGACGGAGATGACCCAAAATGCCAAAAAGTCATCTCCGTCACGGCAAAAAGTGATGGAACTGCCTGTGACGGATATGACTAAATAAACAATTACACTTTTATAACACCACCCACAGTCTGTTTGAAGCCCAAATACAACAGAAGCTTGGAAGTTTGCACAATTGTGATCGTTTGCATGAATACTTTTAAAGATTAAAAACACAAATCAGATATGTTATAAAGCGTTCGGAGATGACGTTGAATAAAGGTACTATTGTAATTTTTTTAGAAAGTCCACAATTCATTGGCTATTACAAGTCTTCTTTAATGCAGTCTTCTTTAATGGGTTATTTCTCGTCTATAGGCTCTGAGGTATCCGATGGACTAATGCAAGTCTTGTTCATGGTCAGTTCTCTATCCGATATGATGCTCCAAAATATCGTGACGGAGATGACAAAAAATCCAGGGACACGATTTTTGACTCCTAAAATGTCAGATTTCATGCAAATATGGTTTAATGATGTAATTTTAAATTTTGCATTTGGAGGAGACCAACTATACTTGGCTTCTGGTAGTATAATTATCTTTTTAAGCTGCTTATTTTAAAAAATATGGCAATGGGGATTTTTTGAGAGACACCACCGGGACATGCGTTTTGGGGGTATTTTGAAGGTTCATCGTAAAAAATAAGCACCCTGTCGATTTTTTAAAATAATTTGTACCACTGCATATAATCATATTATAATGCATATAAATGTTAAAGATTATTTTACCGCTTAAAAATAAGATTTTCATTATATAGTTTTTGAGATGTAGCATCTCAAAGTGTCGGGACACGAAAATAGACACTTACTGAAGAATGACCCTGCTACGAACTGCATTGAGCAATCCACATTTGTCAAAAAGGGGCCCGATACTCAAAATTCAAAAGGTTGTCCTGCAAAAACCGTTAAAGATATCAAGCTAAAACTTGGGATTCCTTCGTTTGGTAGCCTATGGTATTTTTGAAAAAAAGTTTCAGCAAAATCTGAGAGGTGTCATATACGAGATATCTGAATATTGGCTGTTTTGACACGGAATGACCCTGAGGCTGGATCCGCCACTGACACAAACCCATGATGTTGAGCATTTACTGGTACCGTATTTACTTTTGCAGTCATTATAAAGGGGAGCAGTGACAATAATCACATTATTAATATACAAGATCCACCTTGTACATGTAACAAGCAACACTTGAGGTCCCAAGTTTTTCATACTGGGGACAAGGCTGTGTCCTTGATGTGCATTTGATGAGCCACGGGGAAATTAATTTAGTAATTACAATTAAACCTCGTTTTATGCAGATCCCAAATGCATGCAATTTACTATTGTAAGCGATTTTTGTATTATTTTTGTTTCCAGAAAATGAATAAGATTGACCTCTACCCACACAGGATTCTCATCAGTCTGTATACTTCCTGACTTGTGGCTTCTTCTGACAGAAGAGTGTGCAATTCTTAGTCTCCAAGCTTTGGTCTTCTTAAAGTAAACTGTCCTGTTGCTGATTCGTGTCCTGGGCTTCCATATTGAGTGACGGGAAACTGCTAGACACGAGACAATTTCTTTTCAGATGCTCATGCAACTTAGAGCTGGCTGTATGGACTTCAGTGGTGTGACTTTATTACGTCAATTGCAAAGGACAGCCACGTACAAACAGTAGTCTTTATTGTGTATTAAAGCCTTGCTTGACAGACACTTTTTTGAGCATGTGATCACCTTAGTACACTCCATGATGTATTCAAATGTACATATAGACCTACTTGGAAGCAACAACTTCCATGGAGATGTACATGTACTAAGACAGTTCTTTGATAACCATGAATGAACCTGGAAATCTTTGTTGAAATTTATTTTGGGCAAACTGTCCAAATAGCACATGAACTTTGCAGTGAGTGTTCAAAGTTAGACACTATGTGTTCTCTTTTGGAAGCTCCCCTGTAAAAATGCCTAATTCCATGCTGTTGCTTGGCTCAAAACAGTACCAATCAAACAGATGTCCTGAGTTTGGCTAGTGGATTTTGAAAGTTCCTTTTTTTTCCGGAGCTACATGTATGAAGGTATATTTGAGCTATTTCACAATAAGTGTACACTTTCAGTCTCACTGGGGGTCAAATTTCAAACTTGTCCAACTCACAAAAACTCTGTTGATCTGAAAACTTCAGGATGTATACTAATAATTCCTAAAATATCAGAGCGTGGCATTATGATTAACATGTTTATTTTTTTGCAATGAAATAATGATGCGTAATTGGTTGTCTGGAGAGGACATTTTGTTTAACAATAAACAAATGTACTTATAAAGTACCACAAAAGTGGAAAATGTTTTTCCACACAGTTCCACATACCTTATATTCATTTGTGTTGATGAAATATGAGCGCACTCTTCTAAAGTCTAAAATATGTTGTGTTCCATCATTAACAACGAATGTAACAGGTTTATATCCATTTAACTGCTCTCCTGGAGAGGACACATTTTTAACGTATTTTCCACAACCCTGAATATGATCTTGATAATTTTTACTCAAATCTCTCCCACGATCAAATGGTCATATTTACTCCATCAATTGTGTCCTGTAGATGATACAAACATACTTGTGAGTACATATTTCCAAACTATTCCATTGTCATGAATACCTTGTCCTGGAGAGGACATTACATATTATATTTCACGGGAAATCCACTTTATTTTGAAATGTTCAACCGAATTCACCACAATAATGCATCATCAACAAATGATTCCACTTAAAACTAATGAGACTCAAAAATAGTGTTAAAAGTGCGTGTAAATGGAGAAATTCAAAACGAATAACTCGTAGAATTATGTAAAAATAGTTATGTAGCTTAATAACATGTATTTGCACTGATAAAGTTATCCAGGATGGGTTATACTGTAATTTACTCAAATGACCACTTATTGTGAAATAGCCCATTTCCTGCTAAAACAGCAGCATAAATTTTAGCCCTGGTCCTGTATGGAACATAACAACGCACATGTAACAAAATTTGTCAGTGTTTGAGTCCATGGAAGCATGCCTTTGACTACACGAAATAAACGATACATTACAATTGAACTCTGACCTCAGAGTTTTTGTTTATTATTTACATGTACATGTACAGTCATGAGTGCTTGGGAAATTTATTTTTGTGGAAAGACTAGTAAATTTATGTACGTGCCTGCATTGATGTAGCAACACAGCAAGCTGTAAGAATTGCGGAATAGACCAGTGTTTGGGGTTTTTCACACACAATGGAAATAGCCATGATATACTAGTATTTATATATTTTCGGTACAGCTGACCTTTGTCATGTATAGACCGGTTCCTAATCCTATCGCTAATAGACTACTAAAGTGAAAACGTCACCCTTTGTGTGTTGCCATGGTTTTTGGGTCTACACTAAAACCAGTGAACTGTTTCCCTGCGCTATACCAATGCACGTTTCAGATAACCAGCGAGTGTTTAGACCCAATTACCATGGCAACTGACGTCACACTAGTAGTCTATAGACAGCCGAAGTGTGACGTCATCAAATTTTTTGCATTTCAGCATTTTCATGACCATATTTCGGTAGAACATGATGAAAAACCCTCACACATCAAATTTGACATGAATTGGTTCATGGTGGCCCAAGATATGGCCGCATGAATACCTAATTATCCCCATTGAAATCAGTGTAAATTGGCCTGGATCGTAACTTTTGGAACCAGGCCAATTTACACTGATTTCAATGGGGCTAATTATGTATTCATGCGGCCATATCTCGGGCCCCACTGAACCGATTCCCACCAAATTTGGGCTGTGGATGTTTTTCATCATGCTCCACCGATACATGGTATCCAAAACGCTGAAATGTAAAAAAAGTTGTTTGTGACGTCATCGCTTCTGTACTCTATTGCGGAATGTTATCTACTCAGGAACCAATCTTTACATGTCAAAGGTCTGCTGTGCCAAATATAGGCCCTACATAAATATGCTAATTCCATTTTGTGCGAAAACCCCGAACAGGTCTATAGACCGTATCGAATAGCCGCCATTTCGTGGGGCAGTTTCTTTGTTCCTTGAGGACATGCATGGTTGCATATATTGTGCTTCCATTGTTGAATGGTTTAAATAACATGTGCCCCACAAAATGGCGGCTATTTTATAAGGTCTATACAGTGAATTTCGGTTATAGTAGTAGTACTGGAGTAAAATGATCTGCTCATAACAAAGAAATGTTTAGGCCCTATCATTCATCATTGATTTCATTCCTTTGTTTTAAAGAGGTGATTGGAAACTTTTAAAAACAGTACCAACAGCAATATAGTCCAGAAAACCTTTCAAAATAAAATCCATGCATGGTTTTTGTGCTGAACATGTTGAATGAATAGTAAATAATTCATTTGCAAATTATTTTTTTAAAAGCACATTAATTTCTCCCACAAAGGTACCAGAAAGAATTGAGAAGTTGATCATGGCCTCAGACCTTATGTGCAAAACATGAGGATTTTCTAAAAGTGTTTCCTCACAAAATCTTGAAATATTTCCCACTCAAAATTTGGGTTATTCCATCAAATCTGCACACTCCAATGCTTGTTGAGTCACTTTAAAGAAAAACAATCTGATGAACTTGTCAACTCTTACCGAAGGTGCAATTTCACATGAAAAAAAGGAAAGAATTTACAAGTCGGACATGTTTTATAACCTAAAACTACCAAACATATAGTCAATTTTTCCCTGCCAAAGTTATTTTTCTATCGGAACTGCACTTACCGGCAGACGGCTAAAGTTGGTTAATTAGTCGTTTTAAGGAAGAGTGATATCCGACTTGTAAATTCTTACCCGTGAAATCATCCACAATTTGTCCAGAGGAAGAAAACAGATTCATCCTCGCATGCAGTACTGCTGCGTAAATGGATAGCGCCACCTACTGGCGAAACAATGGACTTTTCAATCGAAATGCAACAATGCGACAATGCGACGGCACGACGCGACAATGCGACGGCACGACGCGACAATGCGACGGCACGACGCGACAATGCGCCGTTGACGGCGTAAACGGCTAAGGAACTGATATCAACAATGCGACAATGCGACAATGCGACGGCACGACGCGACAATGCGACGGCACGACGCGACAATGCGACGGCACGACGCGACAATGCGACGGTACGACGCGACAATGCGACGGTACGACGCGACAATGCGACGGCACGACGCGACGATGCGACGGCACGACGCGATGCTGCAGTGGTGCTATACAAACAGTACAAACTATGCGACGGCACGACGCGACGGCACGACGCGACAATGCGACGGCACGACGCGACTATGCGACGGCACGACGCGACTATGCGACGGCACGACGCGACAATGCGACGGCACGACGCGACAATGCGCCGTTGACGGCGCAAACGGCTACGGAGCCAGCCAAACACGCCACACTTGCGACGCTGAACTGGCAGTAATAGAATTCCATACATGTACAGAGCTTGTGATCGCGGTCATACTCGTGCATGTACACGTACGTACACACGTGCGTTGTACAAGTTAACTTAAACATGGCGCTTGGAAGCAGTTTCTCGTTCATGTCGTTGTCGATCTCTACTCCAAATACTAAGGAGGATGAATTGGAATTGAGGCCCCATAAAAAAATATTGTTAGATTATCATCCCCGCGCGCATCACTTTCGGCGAAATTCAACATTTGTTTATTGTTTTTAATTTTAAGTTTTCTGCCCTTTTTTTCTGATTGAAGCAACATTTTACCGAATTTCATAATGAATCGATCTCTTATTATTTGCCCAGCTGATAAAATGCACGGACGTACCGTACCTACCGTGCCCAATCGATCGATAGCGCGATACGTTTTGCCGTGCCTTGCGTTGCATGCGTGCAGGCATGCACCATGGAGGAAGAAACACTATATGCACGGACCATGTACCATGATGTACGTACACGTGTAGTGTACACCTAACATGGGAATTTGATAAAACCCGGAGGTACCCGGAGGTAGATGTTTTTTTACTAACATGTAGTTGGTGCGTTGACGGTAAACCCGGAGCTAAATAACAAGCCAGAGGTAGGTTGTAGCATGTACTACACGGTCACAAAAAATTCTACCTCCGGGTTATCTCCGACCTCCGAGTTTCAACCACACCCGACGAAGAAAGTGTTTAGAAAACGGCCACGCAGTGGCATCGTGCGGCGCTGCTATAATGTTGCATGCTAGATATATATGCATGCGCATATGGACTCGGAGGTAGGAAAAGATATACGGCGGACCATAAAAATACGTTTGGAAAAAGAAAGAAGAAAAAAAACAAAAAAAAAACATCGCGCCCGCATTACTTTCCCAGGCTTGGTAGGATGATAAGATAATAATATTTTTTATGGGGCCTTATCAATCGTAGAATCCAGGTTTTGCGACGTCTGTGCCTCACCGAATCAGCTGCCCGCCGACGTTTTTGGAGATACGTAATCAGACGTCGAAAGTACGCGGCGTGTTTTATTCATGCCCTCGCTGTTATCGCCAAAAAGCAGAGATTGGTGGGAAAATGTCGTTCTGGAAAGTTAGACAAACACGAACAAGATAGGAGGAACAGGCAGAAACGTGGTTGAAAAGAATTTCGCGCGTGAACATGTGAACGATGTGGCTACACAAGCAAGGTCACACAATACACAAAATACCGGATATGTCATCGCGGGGCTAGGTCAGTTGCGTTCAGTCGTCAAACACCAGTAGAGCTAAGTCGTAAAAAGAAACCCCGCTGAGCTGAAAGCGGGGCTAGCCCCACAAATTTTCGGGGCTAAATCTGGGGGAGTTAGCTCCGGAGCTAGCTCCAGAGGTGGAGCTAAGTAGCGTTCAGACGACGGGAGCTAGGGTGGAGCTAGCTAGCTCCGGAGCTAGCTCCAGAGATAGCCCCTCGTCTGAACGACCCCATAGAGACGCTACGAGAAAAACGTCATAGTGTGCTGGGTTGGGAATCGAACCCACCACCTCTTACATACGAGAGAATGCTCTCGTCAGTTGCGGCACCCGCTGCCATGATTCGAACCGGCTACTTATCGCCAGCCAGCTCGGTGGTCGAGTGGTTAAGACGTCTGCCTAGTGTAACCGAGTCCGTGTACAATAAAATTTCAGGACAACAGAGGGCATTCAAACCAACAGGTATACATTTGATTTATTTAATAAATGTATTGACATCGGCACTTCAAGCTTAACTTTATTATCAATTTTTAGCTTAATGTGCCGAGGTATAGGTACTTTCACAAATGCAGAAAGTTAAAAAGGATTGTAAAACGGCACTATCAAACGATACCGTAACTTATAAATGTTAAATGACAGTCAACTAGCAGAAACTTGGCAGCACTACGGCTCAAGAACAGCCCGAAAGGCAATGTCACGGGCAGTCAGGACTCACTAGACCAGCAAATAGCACGTACTCCCTTATATCTGGTGTACAGTCATGGTGGATAATTAATAACAAAACATATTATATAAGGAGGACATACCAAAAATACAAAAGAAATCCACAAGATGGTCCCACCCTCCAGCAATCAGGGTAGTGGCACAAATGCCATTGAATGATCGGTATGTGCATTTTTAGAAGATAAAACCAAATGGCTACACTGGGGCTGAACTGTGACCGACCATGCATGCATGAATGTAGGTCCGGTCACACTAGTATACAGGAGGTCGTGGGTTCGAGTCCCACCTGGCGAGGGGGCAGAACGGCAGAGATGCAGGGATTGAGTATTGAGATAAAACCAGTATCAGTTACTAGATAATGTTTATTCAATTCTGCAAAGAATCAAACAAGAAAGGAAAAATAATCAAGTCAACAGAGGATACTTCATAACATATTCGTGGATCTAATTAAAACTAACACAGCAGCCGTTCGTTATGTTAGCGAAGTTCCTAAAAAGAGGCTGAATAAATCATTCAAACTGAAATGTGATTAAAACACTTCTAACAATAAATGCACAAGTCAAAACCAACAGAACTGGCATCTCGGTTTCGTTTTTTTTTTATCCACCCTGTATAACACACAATGCGCACGCGCAAAGACGACCAGTCACAGATCAAGATGAAGGGCCCTTTACCTGTCCCTATAGGCCTATTTAGATTGGTTCATGATCCTATCGCTTATTGCGAAAATATCAGGATCGGTAAAGGGCGGCCACGACGGGCAGAAATCTGCCCGTGGTCACGTGGTTATTATTATTATTATTATTTTAGTAAGTGCGTATATTTTGCATTGGCATTTGCAACCCGGGCGTGCGTGTCGAACATATCCAAATGTAAATAAAGTACATTGCCTAAAGCAAAGGGCTTCGCCAATTTTAAAACATAAAACACACAATGCGCACGCGCAAAGACGACCAATCACAGATCAAGAGCGAAATTTGCCTATGAATGGGTTCAATGGAATGTGACTAAGGGTGTGGTTGAACAGTCACTGACCGAATTCGCAGCAAACAACACGGACGTACAATTCCTGCCCACCCTCCCTCTTTGCGTGGTCCAGTGAGTTAATCGTTCCCATTTACAGATCAATCTCTTGACAGGTTCAACGGATCTCATATGGGTTGAAAAGGATATTCCAGAATTTGAACACATTTCGCCCCTTCACCTGAAGGTCTCAAATCCTAGGCCTGAACGGCCATCCATGGATCGATACTGAGGAGCACAGCCGACGAGACGCCGGCACTACTAGGACTCATCCGTGCACTGCTCGCCATAAAAGGTCGGTGTTTCCCAAATATGTATAATTTGTTGTCTCTAACCAATTTTCTTGCAGGTTGGGTAAATTAAAGGGGGGGAAGGGGGGAAGGGGGGGAGAAGAAGGGGAAGGGGGGAGTGGGGGGGGGAGTGGGGGGGGAGTGGGGGGGGAGTGGGGGGGGAGTGGGGGGGGGGAGTGGGGGGGGGGAGTGGGGGGGGGAGTGGGGGGGGGAGTGGGGGGGGGAGTGGGGGGGGGGGAGTGGGGGGGGAGTGGGGGGGGGAGTGGGGGGGGGGGGGTCGTCACAGTAGGGCATTACGAGGGAGGACGGCAAGGAAAATGCTTTATTCGCGATTGAGGAACGAATTAGAGAATAAGCGCGCTTTTTACCTGTCCTTATATTCTCCTAATAGTCCGCTCTCTTCGAAGCTAACTACCTTCATACCAAAAAAACATCACGCTCAGGCATGCCAAACATGCAAAGTATGCGACAAAGTATGCGAACAAATTGTGCGACATCGCAAATATTTGCGAAAAATTGTGCGACATCGCAAATATTTGCAAAGATATTTGCGATGTCCCTTGTACGCCACGATATTATCCGCATAGCACACGGCGTAAGAAAATTAGCCCTAAGCTGACACCAGAAACCATCCCTAAGCTGACACCAGAAATCATCCAATAAATTCAACAAATGTGCTTTTCAATCAATCACCACATAGGTCTAAAGGATAATAAATTAGTGTATCGGAAATCAAACAGGGTATAATAATATAAGCTGAAGCGGGCCAAAATAGAACACTTGGATTCTAACGTTCGTCAAACTAAGTATATCGTGTGTCGGCACAAAAGCCGCCAATTAGACAAGCAAGAAAACAATTGAGTAAAAATGTATCGTTATTATACAAAGTAGACATAAATCAAATACTTAAGTAAAACATCAGGATCAATACTACTTATCATCACAGAAAACATCTTGGATCAGAAAAACGGATTAAACAGCTCTCAGCCGGTTTCACAAAACATTGCGTAGCTTGCGCATTTTTTTAAAAATGGCATCAGTCCCATAGGCTTGCGTGTAATTATCACAGGAATGTTGCGCAGCTTACGCAATAAAAAGTTGCGCAAGCGGGCTTACGCAGTGCGTATAAAGGCGGATACACACTATCGCGGAAAAATCACACTTTCGCGCTGCGCTCACCGCATTGCATGAGCTCCCAATCGCCGATTATTCCAAAATAGAAAATTCCACTCTGGTAACTTGGGGCTTCTCTGATACCTCATTGGCTGCGCGTTGGAAAGGTCAGCGCACCGCGGTCAAAGTTCAACAAATTTGAACTTTGACCCAGCTCAAAAGTTTTGCGCGTCGCGATAGGCCGCGCACAAGCGGCAAACCAGTTTGTGTACAAACCAATGGAACAGTGTGATTTTTCCGCGATAGTGTGAATCCGCCTTAAGGATTCGTGAAATCGGCTGCAGAACAGGGCCCAATTTCATGTTTAATTTGCTTCAGCAAAAAAAAAACACTTGCGTTACGTTACCGGTGAAATTCTCAATTCCTCATGTGATAGAAATAGTGTATTACCAGTGTAAGAGGACTGTTTCACTTCCATGACAATCGCATGAAATATTTAGTGGGAACCTCATTTTATCAACTGAAGCAAGGTTTTTCATGCTTAAGCAATTTTTCATGCTTAAGCAGCTCTATAAAATGGACCCCAGTTTGGCAAAACGCAACATACCAGGGCCCAATTTCATGGAACCTGTTAGCACAACAATTTGTTTAGCACATAATTTCTTTGCTCTGTAAAATGGGTTACCAGCCAAAATGTTATGTCAAATTGTATTTTTAGGAACAGGAGCAAAATATCAATAAATACACATCACATACAATTTTGGCTGGCAACCCAGTTTTGTAAAATAAAGCAAAGAAATTCTGTGCTAAACAAATCTGTTTGCTAACGGGTTCCATGAAATTGGGCCTTGTTAAGACATACGGGCAAAATGCACCCGAACAACAGTTAAAAATTGGCAAAATGCATAAAAACGAAATAAATCAGCGCGCGCGTCTTGGAATTCCGCGTAGCGAAGCGCCGAAGTGAGTCGCGCGCTCAAGAAAGTTCAACAAACTATACAAACTTAGGCTGGATCCAAATTAGTGGCTTTGGCTGTGGCTGTGCCGTTGCTATGGGCAGACAATGACAGTCCTTAGAAACAGCATAGCCACAGCCACAGCCAAAGCCACTAATTCGGATCCAGCCATAGTTTCTCAGCGAAACACCACCTATGACGTTTTCCTCATAAGTGTCGCGGGGAAGCACCGAGTATCACAGTGCTAATCGAATTACGTCGGGTATGGCAAAAACAAACTTGACCAATTTCAAATTGACACACAGTCTCGTTTTAGATGTTGAGCCATTGCATTAGGTCACACGTCTTTTCATTATTTTACAAATCTTATCACAAAAGAAAGCACCGAGACTCTCGTTTTCGATGACAATTTCAAATTCCTCAATAATTTGCTCTCCCCGACGCAAGCCAAATCGTATTCTCTCACTTTGCAATAACATTTTTCAAAGCGAGTTGTGACTTACACATTACGCAACGGAAACAAATATGGTTTAAATATTTCAACCCTCTCGATCTGCAGAGTGTATTTTGCGTTTCTCTTTTTTTGGGACCGTATTAAAAGTTGGCACAGGATGAAATGTAGTCCTGTATAGTGAACGCTAATATTACATGATCCAGGCCGATTAGCCTCATCGGGATCCGTCGTATCTGCATTCTGCTTGGTGAGACCCAAGATAACTTCCCCAGGCCATAACAGTCGCTGTCCCGGTAGACCATACAGAGCGCATCGTGGGTCATTCTCATCCAGAAATCTTGGCGTCACGTACGACTCTTGGCCGGTATTCTGATTTGTATATGTGCCTCTGCAAATTAAACAAAATAAAAACGGCGTTTTTCACATGGTTGTCGATGTCTAAAGTACAAAGTATGTTTGTTTTTCTTTTGGTTAAAATAAAGTAAATGCTTTAAAAATTCGTTCGGAGAAAACAAAATATATAATTTGCTGAGAGCCACGGACTGTATATCTTAAAATTGTAAACTGATGCTTTGCAGGAAAACACCAACTGAATAACCACCCTTCTTGGAACATTGTCCAAAGACGTGACTTGGCAAAGATGTGATCTAAACAAAATGTTAACATTGTCATAAACGGCGAATCCATTCTCATTAAAGCGCGAAACAATGGACATTCCGGGTGGTATTCGGGCTACTGCCCCAAACTGCCATCGTAACTTAATATTTCTATGAGCCTAGATCTACTAGTGACTTTCGTGTGATGATGTTAATTTTCACGTTTCCTTGATTTGAATTTCTTCACATTATAAGATTACACTGCACTTCATTTACACTGCACAGAATTACGCAAATTCCTCTATGTCGCTTTTCCTTGCATCATGCATGCACGTGGTGATCAACTGATCATAGAACACCATATTGCCACCATGCCTACATGCGGCGTCCTCCCAGAGTGTTTACAATTCGTGCAGTAGTACGGATTGAATGTTCTATTCCACTCGGCTTCGCTTCGTATGGCTGCACTCATAAACATTGATTATGTGTATATTAGTATAAGAGAGATCGTGGAAGTGTTAGCTTAGTGCACGAAGCCGTTCGATACCATGTAGATGATTACATAGCACCGAAGTTACTGATACCATCTAGGAATCCGAAATGCTCATGCCCAGGCAGATCCTCACGCCGCTTGCCGTATTCTTGGTAAGTAATCTTTGCTGGGTGATTCAGAGATGCCAGTCCCTCAGAAAGTTTAGTTACTTCCTCTTGAATCAAACAGGCACGGTCAGAAGCGATCTGGAAGCATGAAATATTGCATAGTACGTAATTTATGATAGATGGGCCGAGTCCAGACCAACTCGCAGAAACGATCTAGAAACATTACATGGGGAGGAAACACTTGTGAAAGATAGCTTATAGCCCAGTCACAAGGAGCACGATCTCAACACGATCTAACAAGAATTGAACATTTTGTAAAATTCGTGGCAGATCGCACTAGAACGTGTTAACATCGTGTGAGCTCTTGTAATCTAATGCTAGGTTCCCACTGTCGTGCGATCCGTTACGAACGCCACGATTGCCCATTCGTAGCTAATCGTGGAATTTTTGTTACCTTTTTTGAAATTTCACGTTTGGATACGAGTTGATGCGAGTCGATTTGGTGCGCTTGAATGAGATATAGTCACGATTGGTCAATTTCAGGTGACACGATCTGTCACGATCTGGGCTCCCGTTCAGATACGTTCCGATAGGATTTTCCAGATTGGGTCCCGATCTGACACGATCATCACGATCGGGATCCCCGATTTGGGACGATCTGGTACGTCCCGATACGTTCCGATACATTCCGATACGATCATCACGAACCGATACGCTCTGTTGCGATCGGATACGATTGTGGTCGCGATGTCTTTCACGATCGGGATCGAGAGTGATCACGATTTCAGCCACGATTGGACCCCGACGGGTATATATACAGCCCGACTGACCATGGACTTCATTGTTTCTTGAACTTCTACAGAGTGAAGACTACAACCCACAATAACCGACAACGTGACATTTGCAGTATTACTGTATGCTTACATTATCGCCAGAGAAGAAGAAGACGAGCAGCAGCCAGATAGACCAGCCACAACCCCAACCACAAAGGGCCAGGAGAGCTGCAGTCAGGCAGTTCTGGGTGCGACCATGGCTCACAGAGGGGAGGAGACAACAGCTTGGCTAGTTCTCCAGCCTCCTAGACACCACACCCAATTGAGGCTGGAGGATCCAGTAGCGTTCCAAAACTACACAAGGTTAACACCACAGCTCTTCGATGAAGTCTTGCAGAGGGTCGCCTCTCACCTGGACTGAAACTGGCAGTGACACTAAGGCACCTTGCCACTGGAGACAACTATCGGTCCCTTGCGTATGCCTTCAGGTGTGGAGTGTCCATCATCTCAGAGATGGTTCCAGTAGTGTGCCAGGCAATTGTGCAAGCGTACAAAGATTAGGTGTTCAGCCTACCTGTGACCCCCGAAGCCTGGACAGCCCTAGCTAACCAGTTTGAGCAGAGATGGAACATCCCCCACGCCATTGGGGCCCTGGATGGCAAACACATTGCTACCAAGAAGCCACCCTCTACTACAATTACAAGGGCTTCTTTTCGATACCACTCCTGGCTCTGGTGGATGCAGATTACAAGTTTGTGTGGATCGAGCTTGGTGGAAACGGACACATGTCAGATGCTCAGATATTTGGCGACTATGAGCTGTTCAACAGCCTGGAAGAGGAAGCCCTAGGACTCCCCCCACCCTGCCCTCTTACTGCAAGCCCTGATGATCACCAAGACATGCCCTTCTTCATTCTGGGGGATGACGCCTTCGCACTCAAGAACTACCTCATGAAGCCCTACAGCAGAAGAGGGATGTCCAGGGAGGAGAGGATCTTCAACTACAGACTCTCAAGGGGGAGGAGAGTGGTGGAAAATGGTTTTGGGATCCTGGCCAACAGATTCAGGTGTCTCCTCAGGACTCTAGAGCAGAAGCCCAACACTGTGAAGGATATGGTGGAGGCGGCAATGGTTGTGCACAACCTACTGAGGCAGTGGCATCCAGGGATTGCAGCACAAGAGGTGGACCATGAGGATGAAAACCGCAATGTTATCCCAGGGGCATGGAGGGACCAAGTGGACTGGCCAGATGTGGATCAACCTCCTGCACCTCGCAACTCAGCTACAGCAGATGCAAAGCATCAGAGGGAACTCCTGAAGGCCTTCTTCAATTCACCACAAGGTGCGGTCGCATGGCAGGAGAGGACGGCCGGGCTGCATGACGCGGAAGGTGGAGAGGATGAAGGAGGAAATGGAGATGGTGGTAATGATGATGCTGCTGCCGACTGAGGGACCCCCAAACAGAGACTCCCCCAATTCCCAGTTGAAGAGGATGATAGGACCGTAGTACGTTAGTTCCTTCCTCAACAACGGTCAGACTTCCAGCTCCCGAGAATGTCAGGACAGTCCTTATTAGGACCACCCACTTCCTCACAAAAAAACATGAACATGTGATGATTTTTAAAAAATTATCCCCCCTCCGCCCAAAAAATAAAGAAAATAAATGAATACTTTTTAGAAACTTCTCTTCCTCTCCCCCATCACCCCCAAAACACAAAAAACAAAAAACCCACTCCAAAAATTGCAAACTTTAAGATTGATTCCCTCCCAAAAAAACAAGAAATGAGATTTGGAAATGGCCTCTTTCCTCTCCCAAAATCAAAGAAAATGAACTTGAGATTGTCCCTACTCAAACCCAAAGAAATGAACTGATTATTCCAACTTTGACATGCTCACCCTCCCCAAAAAACACCGAATAGATCCTTGCCCTCCTCTCCCCCAGAAAATAGCATACAAAACAAATGCTTGCCCCTTCCCCTTACTAAAAATGTAATAAAACCTAAAAGGAGGATGATATCTCTTTGAATTTTAACCTGATATGGTTAATGTCCCCTTAATTTAAGGAAGTTGGCCCACTAAATTTATTATTATTTTTTTAAATTGACATAGTTTATCTTATGCCTTCTTATTTTCAAATCTCTATTAAATTTGAATTCATCGCAACATTTTTGGGGTATTGGGAGTTAATATTTTATTAGAATCGAATAGGGGATCAACTCAACTTTGTTTTCTTTTTCTTTTTGGGAATCTTCACATAATGTTCTTTTGATCCTCAGCAAGTGGATCAGGGGTGTTGAATTGGGAGGAGAGGTTGAAACTGCCGGCAGCTGGTGGTGGACTGGGTTAGGGTTAGGCTGACCAAGGAGTAATCTAGGGAGAAGGGCAGCCCAGTGGTGGTCGTGGTGGTGGTGGTGGTGGCCCTGCCCCCTGAGATTCCTGGGTGTGGCTCATTGGTTGGTAGTAATGGGCTGGTCATCGGGACCGTGGGGAACTGTCGCTGGACGTAGCTGTGGTCCTGACTACCCCATACACTGGGTTGAGGCCCCACAGGGCGAGGTGGCCACTGGAAGGGGTTAGGCTGCCACAGGGCCTGCTGGAACTGCTAGAACTGCTGCTGGAACTGCTGCTGGAACTGTTGGGACTGCTGCTGGAACTGGAAGGGGGCCTGATGGTCTTGGCTTGGTGGTGGCTGCGTCTTGCTATGGTCAGCTGCCCGTTGAGCCCTGTGCAGCTCCTGCATGCATGATGTTCGCCTCAGCATCCGTCCTTGGATGACATCTCTAAAAGGCTCCAAAAATACTAGCAAAAGCAAGTTGACAGTAAAGATGTGCTCTCGTCAAGTGTAGATCGCTGAATGAAGCGCATTCAATCTTGTCCGGTATATATATGGGCGCGAGAACTCGTAACAGATCGTAAGCGTCCGTGAAAAAGCGTGACTACTCGTATCTACTCGTATCTACTCGTGAGTCAATCGTGTCAGGTCGTGAGCAATGGTACCCGACAGAGCGTAACAGATATTGACAGATCGTGGGAGATCGCAGCGCATCTCAACAGAGCGTGGTATTTGTCTTGTCCAAGGTTGATCCCGATCACCACGATTTGGAAGCACGATTAGATGCGATCTTCCGCGCTTTGTTAAGATCCAATACGATCTGATGCGATGATCACGATTGATCACGGTTCAAAATTTTTGAACCGTCCAAAAATGTTCTACGATCAACACGATTGCCACGACTGACCTCAAGATCTGATAAGATCTGATAGGATCACCACGATTACTCCACGATTAAGACCACGATTTCAATCGTGGCGCGAATCGTGATAGTGGGAACCTATAGCATTATTGAGATCTTCATAGGTCGTACTGATTCGCCATAGGTCGGGACAGGTCGGCCAAGGACCACAATCGTTTTTGGAGTGTTACAAAATGGTTCACGAATCACGATTTACATCAGATCGTGTTCAAATATTGTTGTGATAGGCATAGGTCGTACTGCATTTGTGTTGATTCTTTTTGATTCGTACTGGGATCGTGTCGCGATTGGTGTCGAGATCGCGAAGGATTGGGGACACGATTTCAACAAGAATCGACACGAATACACGCGATATCAACAAGAATACAACAATAATTACCACGACCTATTGCGATCTATGACGAATTGCTGACGATTTCAACACGATTGTGCAAGAATACGTCACGAATATGACACGATTTAACACGACTGTAACGCGGGCCGCACACTATAGGATCCGACCGCGATCCGATTTTGGCGCGACGACTTGAAACATCGCAGTCGAACCCGTACGCCAACCCGACCGCCCCTCAAGATGAAGCGCCCTTTACCCGTCATTATATTCTCCTGTGTGGAATATGTAGACGGGAACCAGTCTATGGTTTTTATAGGGGCCCGATTTAGTTGTTTGCACCAAGAGCGCCCTCTTTTGTCCATTTTCGGCTTCACTTTTTGTAGTCTAAGGCTATCGTTACCTTTCTTTTAAATTTTAGTTTACTACCTGAGAAATTCTGCTTTGTGAAATATTTTAAATGTTGATTTAATTTGCAGTTAATACAGACTGTTTTAGACAATTGTGACAAAATGAACAGTGCTGTGTTCGGCACATCATAGAACAAAAATCGGGAGCCCGTCAGGGCGTTCGTTATTACCGAATGTTCGTTATTTTGGCGTTCGTTATAGAGACGTTCTGCTGTGCCGTTGCCATATTCGTGTTCTAAAATTTGCATATCCATGGCCATCTACCGCGATTTTCGAAAATTGTCCAAATCTTGTCAGATCGCCATAGATCGCATTAATTCTTGTTAGGATCGTGCTCTATGTGACCAATACAGTACATTAACGCAGTCACTTACGATTGGCCGACATACATGCATCTAATTAGCCTTTTAGAAGTATGGCGGAACAAAAGGAGAGGGCGCAATTATATTTGGGTATAATGTTTTTTAACAGTTGTATTTCTTTCCAAAAACATGATTTACATGTTGCAATTATAATACAGAGACAGAATTATAAATAAAATAAATAAGTGCAAAGTGAAAAATGCAGTTATATTGCATTTTATTGCATTTTATACCCACTTCAAAGTGCGCCCTCCTATTGTGTCCGCCATACTTTTAAAAAAGCTAATGGTTTAGTTGTCCTCGTGAGTCAAAATAAAATGGATTGACAAGGAAAAGAACCCACCTGAATAAGAATGTGAGGGTTTTTCTCCGCGCCAACAACCCAATTCCGCATGGCTCCTTCTCCTGATGTTGACAATGAAAAATGTATCCTAGTCATATTCACAGCAATATTTCGGTAATGCTTTACTTTATTCAAATGTCACCCACACTTATTATAATTCACATGCCTTCATCAAGTCTAAATTAAAACACCATTGGCCTCAATGGGTGTATTGATTTGATTCAAATCAATTACCAACTTGACTGGAGCCAAGTCCGAGTCACGAAAATTGCAACTTCATGTGGAGGACTTCGAATCCGAGGCCCGTATGCACTCCAGCCTTATGCGTGTTTCGTAAGAATAACGCACTTCCTTTCACACGCACGTAGTATCCACTTGACCAGACTACATTTGTGTTGTTATGTGGTGCACGCGGCAATACTGTGTTCCCCGTAGGTGATGGCAAAAGGCAACCGGACTGTTGGTTGCTATGCATTAGCGTATACCACGTAGCAACAGCAGCATAGTGTGCGACTTTGTGAAATGCACTTCCGAAGTGTGACGTGGGTTGCCATGGTAATAGACCGTGTAAGTTGACCTCGAGAGCGTGCGGGACTCCACGAGACTCGTCGCCTTCCGGAGACCTCGTATATAAGTTTTAGCACATGCAGTGAGCGTTTTTTTCGCTACCATTTTCACACCACGTCAAAATGAGCAGTTTCACCTACTAGTGTGGTATGATATGTCACAAAAATGACTCCCGTAGGATTTTCGTGCTAAAATTTATTTTTTTTGCTTTATTGGGTCAAATAGTGGAAAATGGTGTGGTTCAAATTTTCCGACCCCTGGATGACCCCCTGGGGCGGAGTCTTCAGTTTCCCCTTCTCCAGACCGACCAGGCGCCTATTTTCGGCAATAATGAACCGATTTACACAATATTAGGGTCGTTTTATATGTTTTCGAGGACGCCAAGTCCATTTATGACGCTTTCAAATTGACCGGAAGTGGCTATCACGACTTCCGGTGGAGAACTCTCGTATACCATTACCATTAAATTTTCGTCCACATCAGATTGAAGGTAATTTTCACACCACCCTCTGAACATGTTGCTACCATGGAGCCATATTGCTGAAACCTAAGACTCAACGTTCACAGGTCAAGCTTTAAGATGGACGATGTAATGACGTAATAGTAATTGAAACACTTAAAACTGGTTCGTTGGATACTGCCTGCCTGTCATCTTAATTGTTTGTAATCAGAAATGTTTAGTGAGCAGTCAAACCAAATTATAATGTATTTATATGATTCATGTAGCAAATGAATAAATGAAATTTAAAAAAAAAATGGCCGTCGGAAAAAGCACTGTTGTAAAAAGCACAGGGACACGGTTCAGTGATTTTTAGTGTAGAGCAACTAACAAAAGATGACGTATTATAGACTGCCGAAGTGAATACGTCACCTTTTGTTGGTTGCCTAGGCAATTGGATCTAAACTAAAAATCACTCAACCGTGTCCCAGTGCTTTTTCAATGCTTTTCCCGACGGCCATGATAGTTTGGATCCAATTGCCATGGCAACGCACGTCACACTTCAGCTGTCTATTCGGGGAACCGGCCATAGTGCAAAGGTTACACGCACAAAATCACCCCAATTAAGAAACCCATCGATAATTTGTGCAAGTAAAAGAAAGGTTACCTGTTTTGGGATCGTGGAGATAGGTCGAGCGGGCCGGCAAACCAACCTTGAAGGCCACGTTAACACTCGGCTGGTAGAACTTCTTGACGTCATCTTCAGGAGCCAACATGAGAAGGGTCTCGTAGGAAAAGGAAACGTTGAAGCAAATCTGAGCCACCGTAGACGGCTTAAGACCGCTGCGTCTTGCACGCATCATGCGGAACATGTCACGAAACTGCAGAACATCTCTTGCTGAAGTCACGCTTGGAATGACGTCATCAGACAACCATTTCTTGGTATTTTGGATACTTGCTTGGGTGTCATCAGCAATGTTTAGAGCCAGAATAGCAAGATGAGGCTTATTAAAGCCCAAGAGCGCGTCTCCCTGGATATCGTCCACGTCTAACCGTGGTTCATCAAACTGCCATTCCCCTTTAGGTTTAACTTGACGTGCAGTGTGATACTGTGCGATCGTCGGTTGCGTCTTCAACTGGAATTGTTGCTTCTCCATTGCTGTAAAACAAAGAACGTACTTCAAGCACGTGAAATTGAGCCTGATACAAATATATTGATGAGGCCTTATAACTAGTATTATATTTGCACCACCCTATTCACGTCTCGGGCTCCAGTCTCTAAGTCTTAGAAATGGGGAGGTAGCGACAGGAGTCCAAGTACATGTACGTAATGGGTGTGAGCGTATACGGGTGGGGGGAAATACCCATGACTTGCCTCTTCCTCGCCAACAAGTACCTACACCATACTTACGTTCCTCCCACCTTCTCCTCAGTCAAAATATCTTAAGGAAATGGATACGGTCGCCCTCTACGTTTAGGAGTATAGTGCAAATAGTATTGTATGTCGGAAGTACATAGGGGCGTGGCCACCTTTAAAAGGGCGTGGTCACATTTAAAAGGGCGTGGTAATTTTCGGGTACTTTGCCTCTAGGTAGCGATTTTGACATACGTCCCATGTTGTTCCTCGGGGTCACGTGAACGCGAAATTCTTTCAGCACATACAGGTCATATGACGAAGAGGCCCTAGAGGTGGGCTCGAATCTTGGTCACAACAACAAAGTTATCTCGCCACGAAAGTTTCATATGTGGGATTTTGGTTTTCATCTGCTGTAAGATAGCCTCAGAATAATTACCAAGAGAGCAAAGCATTTTACGTGCACATTCGCGTTTTACGTGCATCTAAACCTCCCTATTATCTTATATCAGTAGATAAAGCAATGTTGAAAGTAGCACTTCTGAGAAGATGGGGCGTGGTCATTTAAAAGGGTGTGGTCATTTCCAGGTACTTATCCATGGATAGTGAATTTGGCACAAATCCCAAGTTGTTCCTCGGGGTTAAATTAGCTTATATCAGTCGAGTTCAGTAGATACAAGTACAGTTATGTCGGAAGTAGCACTTCTGATAAGAAGGGGATTGGTAATTTTAAAGGGCGTCATTTTTGGGTACTTCTCCCCAGGTAGCGATTTTGGGACACATTCCAAGTTGTTCCTCAGGGTCATATTAGCCGATATCAGTTGAATTCAGTAGATACAACTGTGTTGGAAGCAGCACTTCTGATGAAGAAAGGGGCGTGGCCATCTTAAAAAGGGCGTGGTAATTTTCGGGTATTTCGTCCCGGATAGCGAATTTGGCACACATCCCAAGTTGCTCCTTGGGGTCAAATTAGCCTAGATTAGTTGAGAAATCCTCTCCTAAATGAAGTGCATACAAAACTGTCACAGGTCCTGGACTAGTAGTGGGTGCCGTTGTTTCGACAATGAGAACGATTTTCTTATCACATGCACAGGGTTGTTTGAACAGGGCTGTTACTGGCGTTCGAATATAATAAAGGGCCCAATATTTGCAGGCGTCGATATTATCTGATTAAATTTTTAATTTGCATTTGACTGTCGTTTTGTATTTTCGTTAAACAGCTAGAATCCCCCCCTTCCACATTGTTTTAGTTTTTCTGTTTATCATGGAGGTGTATGTGTCTACAACACCATTACAACTTGTTTTTCACAAAAAATCGACAGGCTTTTGCTTAAAACGTAAAGCAATTCCGACCCTCTTCACCCGAAATTCTGAAACGCTCGAGGTCACTTGGCTTGTTTATCAACAGGGTTTTGACGTCATCCTGAGAAACATACAAAACGGTCTGTGCAGTATTGAATGGAAAATACACGAAGTGAATGTTTATCATGCATGTTTTGTCCTTGTAATTCAAAATACAAACGTGAAAAACACTTCATGTAATATGACAACAATCTATTATTACCTGTTTTGTGAAAAAAACGATGAAATTGTAGCTCACAATGAAGCTATTTTGAAGTAAATACTGGTGCATTGCGACGGGTGGTTTTGTCACGGAACGAACGGCATTAACAGCGGTCTGTGTGCAGCCATCCTGAGATATCAGGGAATTTCCACTCTGTAAAGCGACGTACTCGGTAATGCTGGCTGTTGTCCGCGTCGGCGATTGGCTGCTATTTAAAGCATACTGGGGAATCCGTTCCAATACATTCGTCAGCATGAGGAAACACACGCAAATCCGTGGAGTGAGCCGGCTGTTGTCTTGAGCCAACTCACGCCCGAGTCATTTTGATGTAATTTAATCAATTCGGTCATGTTATGCCGAAAAGAGACGATTTCTATACTTTCCAGAAATTGTATTGGGTTCCGTTTCTTATGACTGTCCAGGGGCGGATCTAGGAATTTTTCCAGGAGGGGGTTTTTCCACCAGGGAGGGGTTTTGCCCGTCAGATTTTTATGTCCGCTTGTTTCGGACAGGCGGACACGCAAAAAATGCATTACATTATTTTTTTGGTGTCGGAGCAGGGGGGGGGGGGGGGGGGGGGGGGGGTTTGACCCCCAAAAAAAACACCTCTGGATCCGCGCCTGCTGTCCCATTCCTACCAAACTTTCAAACGACGATCTTAATTTACTCCGCAGTTTTTTCAAATTAATAACAGGGATGCATGCTGACGAATGTATTGGAACGGATTCCCGAGTATGCTTTAAATAGCAGCCAATCGCCGACGCGGACAACAGCCAGCATTACCGAGTACATGTATCACATGCATGCACGGTGTTTACAATCTGCGCGCGTTACATTTGAATGCCTGCAATCATGCTGCAATGCACTGCCAAGCGTCCTGATTGGTCCAGCAGAGGCGACAAAATTTCTGTCGCTAGTCCCACCGCGAAATGGGGCCTTTTTCAACAGGGCCACTGTACGCAGGAGTTAGGGAGTGCGTTAAAGGGACACTGTTGCAAGAGGATGGTGTGCAGCATGGTACGGTCCCCTGCGGGAGTAGTTTTCACGTGTTTGAACATCAGCCGTACAAGTTATAGAATGAGCGACTCATTTTTCTCTCTCTTGGTAATAGAAAAAAATATATTTCTGCTCTTTTTTTTTTCATAGTGTCTGGTAAAACATGCAACCACGCAGCTACTGGGCATATCTCTGGCTTTTTGGACCAACAAAATTCTTCAAAAAACACCATCTAACAGAGACGGTTTTCCAAGTTTTTTGCGCGTAAACGTATGGAGCTAACAATCGTGTTGACTTCTCTTTCTCAGGATTGCGTCACGGGGTCACGCGCATATCATGAATACCTAATGAGCGTTTCAGAAATCGCGAAAATCTCATTTTCGAAAAGCGCACTTTTGCTTGCAATTTATCCACTTAAAACCGACAATTAAAAAATAATAAAAATCCACGTCGGCAAGAGGGATGTTTGGACTATCAAAAAAAGCCTATTATAAATGCTGGATTTTCGTCAAGGGGGATTCTTCCTCTTTAATCGTCTTTTGCGTTTACGTTAATCATTTTATAACGTTGTGTTTGGTGCATGCAGTGTATGCCCTCAAAGGGGAAATAAATACTTGCTATGTATCAAACTAAAACAGTCTCAGGGGATTGTTTAGTGGTAACAGAAATTGGTAAGAACCACAGGGTCCACGCAAGACCCAGTGGATTGCCCGAGTGGTAGCATGTGGTTCGATGGGAAGATTGTAACGGCGGGAGTTATAACACACTTTTTATGTTCTCCTCTAGAGAAATGACTCAAAGAAACTGAGAGGAGTACCCTCAACCCCAAACCACTGGTTAAGGCGGTTCAGGGCTATGTCGTGATCGATGGTGTCGAATGCAGAGGACAAGTCAAGCATAACCAGGATGGCGTCAAGCCGCTTACCGAGAGCACGCAAAACATCGTTTTGCACACGAAGAAGCGCAGTCTCAGTACTATGACCCTCTCGGTAATCAGATTGACGTGAAGCATAAAGGCCTGGGGCCTTATTCACGAAGCGCTCTTAAATTTGCTCACTAAGAGTGACTTACGAAGAAGTTACGAGGACTTTGCGAGGGCTTTGAGAGCGTACTAAGTGGTATTCATGAAGCCTTCATAACATGCACTTACCGAGATCTTAACTTGCGTGGTCGTTAAATAGATCTGATGGTCCGGGCCATTATTTACGCAATGCAAAGTTATTTAGGGCGGCGCCCGACTGCCTCTAAAATGTTGTAAAATTGTGAAAAACACCCATTTTCGAAATTGTGCTAATATTCAGACTGTCCTCATGGGGCGCCCTTGTCCAATTTGTCCATCCTTCAGATGGGAAACAAAGCCGGCCGTAGGCCCCGTGCGTTGCATATTACCCATAATGGGGAAATGTTACGCCTCTCTTTTGCCTGCTTATATAAGGCGCCATCACCGACAAGATTTCCCTTTGATTGCCAAGCTACGTCGAGTTGGAATCCGTCTGCTTAAAGGTGATGTTAACAGTGAAAGTATCCTGAATGCTGTTACAGTAACGTTAATAGAACTCTGTTGAGATTAAATCGTTGTTAATGAATAATTATTGTTCTTACTAGTACGTCTGTTGGGCAATAAAACGTGAAAAGGTTGGCCTAACAATTTCAAGTTTCGTCTCCGTCTATCGGCATTGCACACGAACGTATAAATTGAAACATAAACCATTAATTTTGATGGAACTATACATTTAATTCCTGGCCCCGTCCCCACCCCTGACTACGATATCTAAGAGGTGGGGATTGTACCTTGGAGCAAAAATTAGGAGACAAAATACCCACAAAATGTGCACGATTCGTTCCCATGTGCCCTGATAATTTGATAATGTGGCCAGTTACGTGTTTTGTCTTAGGTTATAAACCTTAAAATGCAAAACGTTTTTAAGATGTAAGATATTGTTTCAAATGTAGCTTTTTGTGACTTTTTTGGGGGTAATGCGCATTACTATACACCCTACATGAGCTATCACAATATGTGTATATGATACAAAACTTTTTGGCCTAGCTTTTTTTTTCAAGCTTCATCTCCGTCTCTCGGTAATTGTACGCGTAAAGTATAAACCATCGATACAACTATGAATTGCTTCCCCGCCCCACCCCTGTGCGACATCTAAGGGATAGAGACTGCCAATTGACAAAATCCCCACCCCCTCAGGGGTATTTTAGGTGACAATACCCACCAGCAGTGCAAAACATTCGCGATTCGCTCCGATGTACCCTGATAATTTGATTTTGGCATGAAACACGTGACCAAATCACCTCCCAAGGGTGGGGTAACACGAGGGGGTGGGGTACATTAACAGGTGTGGGAAACAATTGATAGGTGCATGATGTCCAATAGAATAACGCTAGACACAATTTACACATAGCCCACACTGTACTCACACGATGCGCATTATGTCAATTTTAAAGGATTTTGCGCCGGCGCAAACCGCGACATAGCCCTTTCAGTCGTTCTTGAAGAATGCACGGGATATGTCATTCTTAAGTTACTGATTATTGATAAGGTCATCGAATACTATGTATTCCTGCTAGAATTGTGCTTGTGCGCAAAACTCTAATTAAAAGTCACTTTTGGGGGTATTTTAAAAGTCACCCAGGCCAAGCAGAAGCAGCATAGCATATATCAGCAAAAAACAGGCCTGTGTGCCTTTCAGTATTTGGAAGTAAGTACTCACCAGTTTAGTGGAATCTGTACCTTCAGTGGCTAGACGCAAAATACCTCATTGGGCTGCAGGTATAGCTACCAGATCTGTGAATTTTGGGAAAGCAGGGACCTAAAAAAAACAAAGAACGCACGCACCAGCGTTATTGTACATATGGTTTTGTCAAGGTGTTCATGCCATAGGTGTATCAAAAGGCCATAAAGTTTTTATTTCCCTATACTTTCCGCTCGCGGTCTGCGCTTCAACTATGTGTTCATCCAACTGGAACTGCTTTGTTATAGATTCCAATACAAAGGTAATTCCTGATCGCATTGTGGGTGGTGCCTTATCGCCGTGACTGCAGAGAAATCGAGAGTGTTGTATCGCAGTTTGGGCAATAACGTCTTGCCGAGTTGGTGACATTGTTGCAAATTACGTATGTTGGTTTCTGCCAAATATTTGGTGCCTAAGAAGTCTTGACCCAATGTTACAGCTTGGTGCCCTTCACATCGAGTCAAAGTTACCAGGATAGACTGCCGAAGTGTGACGTGTGTTGCCATGGCGATTGGATCTAAACTATCATGGCCGTCGGGAAAAGTACTGTTGGAAAAGCACTGGGACACGGTTCAGTGATTTTTAGTTTAGATCCAATTGTTAACATCGGAAGATCAAGACGGGACATAGGATAATGTCACACTGTTGTTGCCATGGATCCACCAATCAGAACCACGGATTCAAGTTTGCTTGAAGATAAAATGTTATGACTTATATATGGCTTATCGTAAGTTATTGTGATTTACCATAGGTTAAGTCATATTTATGAATTATAATTTATAATTATAATTATGACTTATATTATAATTATGACCTATAAGTCATAAATATGACTTGTGCTAATGTTCCTTCTACGGAAAGGTGTGCGCTGAAACAATTCGGGCCGGTTTGGCCGCACACCATAGACCGGGGCAAATCAAACTTGTTAAATTTTTCATCCATGAGAAAGAGTGTGAAGAGTGTTGGGTTAATTATGTTAAGGTTAAGTTATCGACAAGTATGCAACATGTGCATGGGGTTAGACCAATCGGAAGCAATGTCCTAAACCATGATGATGTATGCTCCAGAAAACAAATCGCCGGCAGGTGTGAAATATGGAATCAATACCGGCTTAATTCACTGTAGCAGAAAATGGCATAAAACAACCAGACTTTGCATTAGCGTGCACCACGTAGGAATAACGGTATAGTATGTGGATTTTACAAACCACATCTCCATTATTAAGGTAAATAATTCATTGCGCTAGCCATAGTGCAAAGGTATACATAGCATGCAGAAGGCAAAGTAGGCCTTCCATATAATGCCTGCACTTTGCTTATTACGTAGCCTTGTTATTGATCAACGGGCCCGTTGATTTTTCGGCATCGTTTTTCCTTCTAGTCGGTATGCACTGTGCAGTGAACCAGAAACAACTCCAACAAGACTGGCACACCCACAGATATCCGTCCGTACCCACGGATGCCGTACGCGCATAACCGCGCCTTCTCATTACCATATTTATAGCCACTTCATTTGCATACTTTTGGGCACCATTTGGGTCTTTCTATAAATTAGGGGTCCAAAAGTGTGACATTTAGTGTCCCCCGTTACACCTGATGTGTGTTATTTTTCGTACAAAAATCATTAAAATGGCTTTTAAACTATTTTGTATGAATTGTACTTTATGTACTTTCTCTTTGAGATGGAAAGTATTTAAAGAATGTGTCCTGAATTTAGAAAAACAAGATGTAAAATGTAACGGGGGACACAAAAATTTAATATTTGCAAAACTATTTGCATAGTTTAGGCACCATTTGCATGATTTTGGGCACCGTAATTTGCATGATTTTGGGCACTTCTACATGGGTATTCAAATTTACATACATTGTAAACGTTTAATATTACGCGCGCGTACGTGCGCGTTCGAAACCACCCCAAGCCGAGTACGGTGATGTGCCATTCAATAACACACTGGTTTCTCATCTTGTTGTTAATAGAAATCTGTGGGCACACCCCACGCAGGTTTAATGTGGGCATTTCTATAGACCTTTCCCATTACCATGGAAACCTTCCTAGTGTGTCCGCCATAGCTGCGACCATTGAACTCCATATACATACGCGAAAGTTTATTCCAAGAGATCTTGGGGTGAAAGGTCCTTTGCCTCAGCAGCTTCATCCTTGTGGAACAAGTTACCGGAACACATCAAGCTATCGCCATCACTTGCAACTTTTAAAACATCACTTAAAACACATTTGATGAAATCTCATTAACTGACTGAACTCCATGATTGTGATATTAGATTTTTAATGTGTCTCGCTGCGCCATGAGCATCTTTTTTGATGGATACCGGCGCATTATAAATTTTCATTATTATTAATTGGCATCGCGTTGGAACAGCGTCCGTGCGTGCGTTTTCTAGGGAGGTTAAACAACGAACTTGTTATATATATAGCTCAATGGTTCGTTTGCGTTGTGTACACATTCAAACGAGGTTTTGTGACGGCATGGACGCGCGCGTATCGGGTTTTTGCCCCGCTTGCAGTAAACCCATCCGGGATTGTAACAGCTGACTGCCCAACTAGTATCGAGTGCAGTAACTTTCGTGGCAAAATATTTTTTTTCACGAATTGACGAGACTGCGTCTTTAATAACCACCAAAATGTTTGAATATTTAGGAAGTGATTTTAGGAGTGAAAAAACTTCAACAGTTTTCTTGAAAATACTTTTACTTTTTCTGCCCTGTTCCATAGACTTAACACACAGCGTCTCAGTGGCGACCATGCAGTGAATGGAATTCATACCCAAGAAAATACTCGCATTCTGACTGAAGAAAAGTGACACAGCAGTTTCGTTTGCGTGTTTGTGCCCAGCATGCGATGCATCGATAGTATGGCTGCGTTTTCGTTTTCTTCGGACTGCAGACTTGCCGTGAAATGTCACTTTTCTTCAGTCAGAATGTGAGTACATGTATTTTTTTTGTTTTAAAGTACTACAGTCCTAAACTACATGTAGGATATCTATTGGCACCTCGGTTGGCGTGTCAAATGTATTTGTGGTCATTTTGATAGTTAAAAAACGGCGCTCGTCTGTGTTACACAGACTCCCCCGCCACGAAGGGAATCCCTGATGATTTCTCACATTTGCTACATTTCTGCTTCGGGACATGTTTGTCAGTATTTAATGTAGCAAAGAAAATGTGATGAAAGGTTAATCCTTGAACTCTTTTTGTTTTTCTAAAAATTAGGGAAAAAGTTTTCGAGTTAGCCTCTGCCTCAGGTTTACGCACACTTGGCTGGCAGTATTTGTCATTCAATCCCATATGATGCATTGACAACGTCGATAAGGTTTATTTTGGATTGAGCAAATTTGTCTGCTCAACAGCTTTATGAAATTGTAACTTGGACGCCTACAATATCGCTTTTTTTCACAGGAACGTAGTATACGATATGTAGGGTCCAAGGTCATTGCCCAACTCACACATGCGAGCGTGGTAGCTAGGACTCTTTCACTACAAAGGGAATCCCCGATGATTTTTCGCATTTCTGTTTCGGGACATGTTTGTCAGTATGTTTGATATTTATCCCCAAAAAAGTGCTGAAAGGTACGTTGATTCTTGAACTCTTTTTGATTTTCGTGAAAATAATTGGAAAAAATTGCATCTACCTCATAGGTTTACGCATACCTCGCTGGCAATATTTGTCATCCAATTCCATGATTCATTAAGAACGTCAATAAAGTTTAGTTTGTTGCTTTATAAAAATGGGTTTTCAGTCAAAATTGTAGCTAGTCATGAAGTAGCCCCACACTGTGGCGAATACTCCCCTGCGCTCGGACTTGGCCACAGCTTCGACAGCGGGTGCTTTTAAACTACACAATTTCAGAAGCTGTAACTCACACTATTGTTACTTTACCTAATACTAGGGTGTCGTACGCTGCATAATTTCCGAGAAATTACAGCGAGAATTCCATCCTAATTTCACCGTTTGCGTTCGACACTCCATGCATCGAGTACTAGTACTACCTACCGGTACGGTATGTCGCATGCACTGCGCTGTTGGTTGTGTCAATGGCTGTTGCTTGTAGAGTACGTGTATGAACGTTTAATGTGCGTAGCGCGAAAAATGCCATACTACATGCAGCACTCTGTATACTGGTCTGTACGTCATTTGTTTCGCAAAATACTTGTTAAAAGCTCATGTACTGTACAGGCAACGTAGTCCTTGACACTTCAACCCTTCAACGTAACGTACATGTAGCACGCTATGGATGAAAGTAGGCATCGTACGATAATGTAGTATAAACGGACTGGACACCCCCCATTCCGTTAAATAGAACCGCCCTCCCCAGGGCGTCACCTTCACCTCTTGACCCGCTCGACCTTCCCGCGCATCTCTCCACGATATCCTGGCATGTATACGGTTGTTGTTCACCGAAACCGATCCGAAACTGCTGCTCTAGCATTTTGGTGCTAAATCCATCCATAGTGATTTTATGCGGATAATAAGACCCCTCGACGGCCCGTCGGAGTTGCCCGCCCAAGCCGAAGATAGGGTGAGTTGTCCACGGAGATTACTATATTGGCGCGGCGGGCAGTTGTAAAACTCGGCCGACTGGATTGTGTGTGATCGTGATTGCTGCGTGATCGTGATTGCTGCGTCTCGCGAATGGTCGAAGGAAGCCGGGCTGAGCTGAGGAAAGGGTTTCTTCAAGGGCTTGTGCGACTGTCGTCGGCGGCTTCCACTCAACTAAAAGGCCGTGAATGTGATGTATGTGTATATCAGCAATATTAAAAAGGTATACATTTTTGGATTTTTTTTTCTCCAAGACTAGGCCTAGGCCTTTATGTAAACCGGGTCATATTTAGTGTCAAGTTTTCGGTCACGTGACCCTTGGTTAGTTGGCAGAATTTGAAACAAATCACGAAACAACCGGCATAATTGGCCAGTTTCCAATTTCAAAAGGGAAACCAACAAACAAACAAAAAAAGGGGGTGAGTGGAACTGTGACTTTTCGTGGCGGGTGCACGCTGTCATGGCTGCGTTTCCCTGCATTTAGATATTTTTGTTTTAATTAGATTTTTTTTTTTTTTTTCTTCTAACGTGCAGTTTCACTTTTTGATCGCCGTACTTTAAGTTTAATATAGTCTGTCGCTGTAATTGATAGCATTATGGGAGAGCCACCAGATAGTGATTAAATTCGCTTTTTGGCAATCCTTCAGGGGTGTTATCTACCTCCATGGTGTTATCATGCTCGTTTTCTGACTTACTTGGGTTTTTTTTATTGTAATTTTGCCTGTACTGTCCTATGTCACGTTTGTTGTTCTCCTGAGAAATAATAAATGAAATGAGGCTTCATTAGAATGTGTCTGTATACGTTTTGGGTCTATATCATTTGGGTATCATTGCTATGACGAACATGGAGCGCCGAGGGCGCCCTCTCTCCGACAAGTTAACTTTGCTTTATTCTCATTCCTAAGTCGTGGGTGGACCACATGAGGTAAAACTATAAGAGAAAGAAGTACAACGAAAAGTACAAATAACAACGTGCGTGAATTGACACAGGTTGGCAAGAAATTAAATCATAAAAAAACAATACATAAAAATTGTTTCTATGTGAACTACCGAGACAATGCTGTGCAGCCAATTGTTCTGCCTATGGCAAACATCATAGGACCAGGCTGGTTTCATACTCATGGACGGCAATGCCCGTCCCCATAGAGCAAAGATTGTTAATGCTTTTCTTCAAGATAGCAATATCCAACATATGGAATGGCCTGCCAACTCCCCCGACCTGAAACCAATCGAGAACATTTGGTCAATTCTGGCTTACATACTCCGAACTCGCAACCGACCAGTAATGAACATTGTCAACCTGACAGTTGTGCATGATGAGTGGAATAACCTGGACCAAGCCACAATACGGCACACAGTATGTCCATGAGGAGGCGTTGTACGGAAAATGTGCGAGTCGGGGGTCATGCAACCTAATACTGACATTAACTTTAAGTCTCTAAACATACAGAAATAATGTTGATTGGCCAAATTTATGACAGGGAGAGAATATCAACTGGTGGGAAAGCTTTCAAAATAGGGAGGGCGCTCAAGAGGTCCCCCTCATCCCTACAGCTTCCATGCTGGTTAACCCACTGTTTAACTTTACTCTATCAAGTGCAGAATCCTATTGATTATGTGTGAGAATCTCATTAAGTCTTGAATAAAAAATAAAGCAGATGTGCCAAACTTGATTGCGACATCATGAACCTGTTATCAGCATTTTTGAGTATTGTCACATGATCTGTCAGTTTCTAAGCCAATAGACATGCAAACCATGTGAAAAGTGCTTAAAATGTTGCAGAGCAACCTTTATCCCATTACTCTTACTAAAATTGTTTTTATGTCCTGACTTGGTCAATATTTTTCACAAAAATACTTTTGACCCTTATTTTATTTTGAGGAGTGTATAAATGAAAAGTTCAAAGATAAAAAGGTAATGTCAAACTGATGCATGTATATGTATAAAAAACATCGCAACAGTAAATATATAAATCATCTTGAAACAACTTCAAGAGATTGTAAATGTCACATGAGACAATCCATGAAAATTATCTTACAGAACTGTACTCTCCAAAAGATGAAGTGTCCTCAAACTGCCTATGGGTCTGGAATACTGAAATCAGCAACCTAAAACCAAGGAAAACGCATATAGTTCCTGAATACACTGTAAACTAGCAGCGCTACTGCAATTTCTAAATAAGGATACGCTTATGCGAAATATGGAATCTGGGTCATGAATATTCATGACGTCTTGGGAAAAAAATGGCGAGTGCATGGGCTAGGCAGGGCTTCGTGTGCGCACAATCACTAAGTACCTAACCCAATGTAACATTAAATTATCATTCATATAGGAAATCATGGCGGCAAAATGTGACTGAAAATTTCGCTACAAATTACTCATCAAATAACGAACAATTAACACTAATACAATGCATAGTTCCGACCTGTCAATCAAGCCGAACCCAACGACCAATCACAACAGAGCTAGCAGACGGCGCCCACATAGGTTAAAGTGATGCAATAATCACGCGATTTTCTGCCCATACAGTTTGTATGTTGTATGCGCCAGTGACCGGGTGAATTTTGGTTTCAATGTCGGGCGATTCGCTGTTCAAAGGTAGGAAAGCGCATTTTTATGAAAATATGTCATCCCTGCAATACTAGCCCTTCGCTCAGTGTGTGCTACGGTAACTGTCGACCCTAAAACATAAATACCTTTGAGTTTTCTCCAATGAATCTGTGCTTTTCATGCCGAGTCCCGTTGCTTTGTACGTAGTTTCACCATTTTTTTGCGATGGCTTGTGAGCACATAGCAACAATATCTAAGGGGCGGGGTTAACTGGGCAATCTCGGAACTATGCATTTATGAATGGAATCTTAAACTCACCAGCTGTCTTCTGGTGTAAGGCTTTGGAACAAAGTGGCCTCAAAATGATGGAAAACCGGGCACTAAAATGAACTAAGATTTGGTGTGACTTGAACAACTACGTAACCTCAGCAGTAAAAAACCTGCGGATCACGAGGGGGCGCTATACTACTTGAACCGCGACTGACACCGCCAGGGGCAAACATAACACTCCCCCGTGGTGATACCACCGTCACAATACAAACAATAAAGTTACAGCATAACAATAAAAGCGGTCGATGAAAACAGCTCTTAAACACTTGATACGCGGTGCCTACATGTCTAAGTAGCATCTGGTAGAGTCCGAGCTTCATGAGTCCCGCTGGACTACGGTGATCCGTCATTCCGAGGGAATCAAGAGAACCAAGTTCCTTATCGGCCGCAACAACGTCTTCTTTGTCAACTCACGGGCTGGTCGTAGAAACAGGCTCCTCTGGTCCGTGGCTTCCATCTCCACGCTGACTTTCCTCACACGTCCATCTCCACTTGCTTCCACTCCAACAACCCTGCCCAGTGGCCAGTCGTTTCGATGGTAGTCACCTTTGACGATGACAACATCCCCTTCCATCATATCTCTCTTCGGCTGCTGCCACTTGGCTCTGGTCTGTAACAGTGGAAGGTAGTCTTTCCGCCACTTGTCCCAGAACATATTAGATAGGTGCTGGACGCGTCTCCACTGGCTCCTCGTGAGATCTTTGGGATCAAATGGTCCTTCTGGGGCTGTCACCTGCGACGGCATCATAGTGAGCAGCATATTGGGCGACATGTTCAGGGGTAGCTCTGGGTGTCGTAAAGACATCGTGGGTGAGCTGGCTAGGCTTGACATCTCGCAGGATACTTTCTAGGATACGGCGGGAAATGCCGATCATTCGCTCCCAAGCTCCGCCCATATTCGATGCGTGGGGAGGGTTGAAAACCCACTCACAGCCCCGGGTGAGCAGATACCTCTTGATAGGTTCCTTGTCTTGGAGATGTTGTCCGATTTCATTACATGCACCAACAAAATTGGTGCCGCAGTCTGAACGGATCTGCCTGGCTGGACCTCTGATTGTGAAAAAACGCCTGATGGCGTTGATGAAACATGAGCTGTCCATTGCTTCCAGGACCTCGATGTGGACACCCCATTTTACCATGCAGGTAAACAGGGCAGCCCATCTCTTTGCGTGACTGGTGCATCCTCTGGTCGTCCTGCTGACTTCAAATGGGCCGAACACGTCTACCCCTATGAAGGTGAACGGCGGTGCTACCGTGACTCTCTCTCCGGGGAGATTAGCCAATGATCTGATCTTGACGCTTACCTCTCAGCCTCTTGCATGTCACACAATATTGGATCACATTGGTAATCTGCCTTTGACCACCAAGAACCCAGTAGCCTTCGTTCCTTATCGTACCCAAGGTAATGTGCCGACCTTGGTGGCTGCACTGCTGGTGAAAGTGCTTGATGATGAGCTTTGTCACGTGGTTGTTCTTTGGTAGCACCACTGGATGTGCGGTTTTCACTGGCAGTTGAGCTTTCTGCAATCTGCCTCTGACTCGGAGTATACCGTTGCTGTCAAGGTAGGGGTTGAGCGAGGCCAGTCTGTTCTTCTTGGTCACCTTTCCACTTCTAAATTCGGCTAACTCAGTAGCGAAGGGTTCACTCTGCACACTCTTTAATATGACGGTTTCAGCTTGGAGACGTTCTGTGACGGACTTCGCCTTCTCACAGACATGTCAACCTTTACAGCCGGATTCTGCTCTGAATGAGTTGGCAATGTGGATCAAGTTGGTAGTGGCTCTCATCGCAAAATCCCAACTTGAAAATCTGGTAAATCTCTCACTGCCGAGGGATGCATCGGCCAAGACAACCTTGTTGCAGCTAATCTTCTCTGGGAGAAACCTCTGGGTCGTCCTGAAGAATGTCTACCTCTCTCTGCTCGTGGCTCGTGGGTAGGTTCTTCTGCCTCAAGCACTGTGGTCCGGTAATCCAAATGGAACCACTTAACTCAGCTGCCGGAATGGATCTTGAAGCTAGGTCTGGTGGGTTTGGGGACATACGCCCACTGCTCAGGCTTGGAGGTTTTGAGTAACTGATTTACTCGTTTTCTGTTGGTGATGTACCCAAGGACGACTTTACTATCAGTGTTGAACCTTTGGTTGGTGAGGACTTCAATAGGTCGTCCATATAGAAATGTCTTTCTATCAGCTCCTTCACATCGGTTCCAAACTCTGCTTCACCTTCTTCACCTGTCTTTCTTAGGCCACTGATGGCCACAGCTGGAGATGGCTTGTTGCCAAAGACATGCACTGTCATGCAGTAAGAGACAATGGCTGCGTTTGGGTTGTTGTCTTCATACCACAGGAAGCGTAGGAATCTTGTGTGGTCTTCTCGAACATTGAAAGCATAAAACATCTGCTCGATGTCTGCGGTGACTGCAACTGGCTCCTCTCGGAACCTGATCAGGACGCCCAGCAGCTGCTTCATCAGATCAGGTCCGTTTAGCAAAACATCATTGAGGGAATTGCCTGAATGGACAGCACTGGAGTCGAACACCACTCTCAGCTTGCCTGGCTTCTGGGGGTGGTATACTCCGAAGTGTGGGAGGTACCAAACATCTTCCCCAGCAGCGGTTGCATCATCTCGAACCTGCTTAGCAAGTCCCCTCTCCAGGTTCTTTCTCATGAACTCGATGTAGTGCTGCCTTTTGTTTTCGTCTTTAGCCAGGGAACTGGCCAGGGCTTTCATCCTGGATATTGCTTGGGCCTTGTTGTTTTGGTAGCCGCCTTCTTTTTTTTCTGAGGGGCAAAGGTGCACACCAGTAACCATCTCGGTCTTTCTTCATTTCTTTGGTGATCAACTCCATGAACTCTCTGTCGTCAGAGGACGGCCCAAGACGCTCATCAGCACTGGTGCTAAGGAACACATCTTCCCCCAATTTAGCTGCTTTAGGACTGGTGTGGAAGACCTGCACTGCCCGGTCGCATGACTGGAATTGGGCGGAATGGCGGCCGTTTCTCAAGACCTGCGTAAAGTAGGTACTGATTACGTCTTGCTGCAGGTGGGATATGTCTGTCCGGATGTGGGCGCCGTTCAAACAAACCTCGCCAACAACGAACCATCGAGACGGTGTGCCCATGGCTGATCATCTCTGCCGTTGATCACCTCCCTCACTTTGTGGAACTGTGGAGCATCTCTGCCAAGTAGTACTGCTATTTCTGCATCTTCGTTCAGGGGTGGTATCATCGAAGCAATCGGCTTTAAGTGATCGAAGGCTGCTGCCGCCTCCGGTGTGGGAATATCCGCTACATCTCCAGGAATATTGTTGCACTCGAACAATGTAGGCGCTGGAATGGAAACTGTGCCGTCCATGCTCTCGGTGACCAGGCCAGCAAGATTTTTGCCATGGACTTCCTGAAGGCCATTTACCGTCTTGACGGCATACGTTGACTTCTCCTGCTTTACTCCTAATAATAATAATAATAATAATACAGCATTTATAAAGCGCACTTGATCTGTAAAAACATTCAAAGGCGCTGGTCTAGTTGAACAATGGTTTAAATTCTCAATTCTTTGTAAATGCATTTGTGAACATGTGTGTCTTTAGTTGTTGCTGAAAGACAGTGATATTATCTATTTCTCTGAGAAACTGAGGAAGAGAATTCCATAACCTTGGAGCAATACTCTGAAAACCTCTGTCTCCATAAGAGGACAGTCTGGTACGTGGCACAAAGAGTGGGGAAGCGCTAGTTGACCTTAAACCTGGTCTTGCGGTTCGACGTATCAGTAAACCCTGGATATTTGTAGGAGCTAAACCGTGTAGGGCCTTGAAAGTTATGAGGATTATTTTGATGAGGAACCATCGCTTTGGTCGTCGATGATGACGTACGTGGCGATAACACGGTCCGGCATCTCTTCCAGGTAAGCTTTTGCCAAACAAATTTTGGCGCACGACCTTTGCCACATACTCTGGTGCATTTTGGTGTGACAGTTACCTGGGGCCGGTTGTCGTACTCTGCGGTAGGGGTGTCTGATTTGCCGCTGGTGGAACTTCCTGACTGGGTGCGGGCCTGTGCATGACTGTGACATGAGACTTGCCACAAATGTCGCATCTCAATGGGGTCTTACAGTTTTTAATGGTGTGGCTGGCCCTCACACATCGGAAACATCGACGATTCTCTTTCACAAATGATATCTTCTCATCTGGGGATTTCTTTCGGAAGGCCCGGCAATCCCGCAAATCGTGTGCTGTGTTGTGTACTGTGCAGCCGGCCGTCTCTTTTGCTGCCGACCCTTCCTTTACCCCAGTTTTTCTTACGGTGAAGGAAGGCTTTGACGAAGACCGTTCAGCTGAACTCTTGACAGCTTCGAAAAACTGGAAGCTCGGGTCGCCTTGCACTATGGCATGGTGCTGGATGAACTTTACGAATTCCTCAAAAGGTGGGAAGATGACCGCATGATTCTTCTTGTATTCTGACCCCTTCTCTCGCCACTTGTTCTGTAGCCACTCTGGCAATTTCTGCACTAGGGGCTTCAATCCCCTAGAGGAATCCAAGACCAGCAACCCTGGAAACTCCTTCGACTCCTTCAGGTATTGGACCTCAAGGAGAAGATATCCAAACTCTTCCAACTTGGTGCTGCTCTTAGGTGGGATCTTTTGGAACCGCTCTAGTCGGTCAGTAAGATCTCGTTCCACTGCCTCTGGGGAGCCATGTTTTTGCTCCAGATACTCCCATGTTCGCTTGAGGCCCACTTCTGGTCTGTCGACATGGATGGCGTAGATCCTTTGGACAAAGGATCTTGTCTCGCCCTCGAGGGAACCCAGGACCAAGTTTAACTCCTCATATGGCTTCAACTCCAGGTCCTTTGTTGCTTGTTGAAAGCTGCACTTCCACGCCCGGTACCGGGTAGTCTTCTGCACTGCCTCCGACTTTTCTTATGTGATGGAGTTGATAGGTGGGCTAGGGGATTCCGGTAGCTTGTCATCTTTGGAGATAGACTGCGATGGTAGTCCGGGCTTGGTTTCAGCACCCTCCGTTTTGTCTGATATCGCAGGCTGAACTTCTGGTAGGGGCTTTTCTTCAATGTTGATCGCTGATTTTAATTTTTCAGGCAACTCTGTCTCATATAGTTGCCGGTGCGAACAGCGGAGTCAACAACTGGCAACTGCAAATCTTCTTGGATACTGGCAGAACCTTCCTTCAGGGCGACTGACTCTTAAAATTCCGCTTCTGCTGTTGCCATCGCATACTCCTTTTCCGCCCCCAATAGAAGAAGTGCATTGGCGACATCTTGTTCTTGCCGACGAAGTGCCGCCTCCTTCTGCGTGAATTCCACTTTTTGCTTCAAGGATTCGGCTTTAGCACGAGCAAGGATGGCTGCTGAGCTCGTTTTTGACTTCAGGGAATTTCTGTTGCTTCTACGAGATGCCTGTGTTCGTTGAGAACTGGCACTGATTGCATCGTCTGAGTCGAGTACTTCGATCTTGAATAGTTCTTTACTATGACGAACATGGAGCGCCGAGGGCGCCCTCTCTCCGACAAGTTAACCTCTGACTAGTACAGGATTGTGAACTTTGACTGCTTTATTATCATTCCCAAGTCGTGGATGGACCACATGAGGTAAAACTACAAGAGAAAGAAGTACAACGAAAATACACTAAAGTACAAATAACAACGTGCGTGAATTTACACAGGTTGGCAAGAAATTAAATACTAAAAAATCAAGACATAAAATATAAATGAAAAGTTCAAAGATAAAAAGATAATGTCAAACTGATGCATGTATATGTATAAGAAACATCGCAACAGTAAATGTATAAATCATCTTGAAACAACTTCAAGAGATTGTAAATGTCACATGAGACAATCCATGAAAATTATCTTACAGAACTGTACTCTCCAAAAGATAAAGTGTCCTCAAACTGCTTATGGCACTGTAATAATGAAATCACCAACCTAAAACCAAGAAAAACGCATATAGTTCCTGAATACACTGTAAACTAGCAGCGCTACTGCAATTTCCAAATAAGGATACGCTTATGTCAAATATGGAATCTGGGTCATGAATATTCATGACGTCTTGGAAAAAAAGGCGAGTGCATGGGCGAGGCAGGGCTTCGTGTGCACACAATCACTAAGTACCTAACCCAATATAACATTAAATTATCATCGATATAGGAAATCATGTGACTGAAAATTTCGCTACAAATTACTTATCAAATAACGAACAATTAACACGAATACAATTATGAATGGAATCTTAAACTAACCAGCTGTCTTCTGGTGTAAGGCTTTGGAACAAAGTGGTCTCAAAATGATGGAAAACCGGGCACTAAAATGAACTAAGATTTGGTGTGACTTGAACAACTGCGTAACCTCAGCAGAAAAAAACCTGCGGATCACGAGGGGGCGCTATACTACTTCAACCGCGACTCACACCGCCAGGGCCAAACATAACAATTGCACAAAACTATTTTCAGCTCTGTTTATCAGAACTGAACAAAGAATATTTACAGTTTTGTTGATCAGAACTAAATATGTTCAGCTCTGTTTATCGGAACTGAACAAAGGACATTTACAGTTCTGTTTATCAGAACTAACTATTTTCAGTTCTGTTTTTCAGTTCTGTTTATCAGAAATGAACAAAGGACATTTTCAGCTCTGTTTATCAGAACTGAGTGGTGTTTTCAGCCCAGTTATCGAAAATGAATGAAGAATATTTTGAGCTTGTTTCACTGCAACAGAGTGGTACTGAATGAAACTTTTCTCGACCCTAGTTATCAGAACGGATTGGAAATTGATTTACAGCTCTGTTTACTATGACTGAGCGTTCAATATTTTCAGCTCTGCTTATCAGAACTGAGTGGAAATTTACTTCTCGTGCCTAGTTTAACGCGATATTTACTAATTTTGTGGCGAAATCAATAGCCAAGGTGCGCATTCAAGTTTATTTGGCGTCTCAATTATCGCTTTTGGTTTGTGTTCATGTCACTTTAGTTGCGGGGAGGAGTAATAAAGTGAATAAAGTTTGGAAACCTCCCGCTCCCACCCCTTGTTAAGAAGATACAATCCTGGGTTAATTTTGCACAATATACAGTACATAAAGGTATGGATAAGATACCAATTAATTACTGCTCTCATCAGGACCTGACGACAGTTCCGGGCATTGACAATGCACTCGCCGACAACATTTTGAAGCTGCGGGAGACTTATGGAAATGTAACGCCTGAGCGGTTGGCTACCCTTCCCTATGTTCGCAATATGTCAGGACTGTTCGAGACCTTTGACTTTCAGCCTGATGTACCATTCTCAGAGAGGTCAGTGCCAGTCGGTGGACTGCCCCCGAGACCACCTTCAGTGAAACGGACGCTGAATCCCCCTCATGCATTTGATCAAGCATCCCCCTTTGAGGATAGACGTCAGGTGCCACGTTGGAAGACCTCGTAACCTACGTCAATCAGATGAGTTTGCATCCTATTAACTTTCCAGCGGTACTCATTCATTGGTGCCCAATGTGTTCATTTTGCATCTAAGAGGAGCACGGAATGACCCCACAGGTGTTAAGGTGCAGCAATCTGCCGCCAGAAGTTGCTCGGGTGTTCAAAATATCAACGTATACATCAACATTGCTTCTCTGGAAACAAGGAGAAGATGCTTGCCTGGGTAACGGCTTTCCCTAACTGCTATTTGGGTTTTTCGGCAATGGCAAGCAAGTTCTCTGCGGAGCAGCGAGAGGCTCTTCAGTCAGTCCCCTTGAGCCGGATCCTTCTGGAAACCGACGCCCCCCACCTAAAGGTGGATAGGACCGTGTCTGTGAGATAGGTGTGAGGCAAGGTGAAAACCTCTCACCACTACTGTTTAGTATTTATTTAAATGATTTTGAACGTTTTATTAGCTGTACGTTTTGAGGTCTAAGTAAAATTGATGTTAGACTAGTTTTAAGTGATGATGATGTTGAAGTAATTCTAAAACTGTACACTTTATTATATGCCGATGACACAGTAATTTTGGCAGAATCCACCACTGAACACCAAAGTGCCTTGAATGCGGTATCTGATTATTGTAAATTGTGGCATCTTTCTATTAATCCTACTAAATCTAAGATTTTTAGTTTTTCTAGAGGCAAGGTCCGGTCTTTTCCAGATTTTATATTTGGGGATTCAAAACTTGAGGTTGTTCACGACTATACTGTAACGCCGTTCCCAATCGGCTAGCAGAGGGCGCCAGCTCCATTCCACGGTTAGGCCGGCTGACGAGCTGAGGGCGCTAACACGGTTCCACGGAGCCGGTTGGCACGAGCCCCTGCTAGAAGGTTGGGATACCCGTCTCGGCGGGAGACGTTTCCTGAGCGCCATCTTTTGTTTTGATAGTTGATGAGGAAGGATTGACCCAAATAAACGTGCAGTGTTTTCTTGCTGAATTGTAATTTCCTGTGTTTTCTTGCTTGTGCCGAGTTTCTTAACAAGTAGGATAAATTCTTGTTACACTGGCGGCAGCGGTGGGACGGCACACTGAAAGAAATACAGGTAAAACTCGAGATTTTTAAGCAATGAATTCACGAGACCGGGGAGGTCTGGTATCAGACTCGCCGCGGGGCGGGGACATGCCAGAAAGTGACGAGTACCGGTACGGAGGCCAGACTGACAAGGCCCACGGTAGTACGTTCGTAACTGTCGATGAATTACTGTCCTTCTTTGGGGAAATTAAGCCCGAGAGAAAACGCCGGGAGACATGGGAATACTGTGAGGCTGTTGGAACCTGAGATTGTAGAGGGGAGGCCAGGACACGCAGTATGGCCTGACCCTGCCAATCCGAGTAGTTTTTGCAGGGGGTTGGACCCCGGTTGGACCCCGGTGCATTTTGAGCGGGGAAAGTTCCGGCGGGTTCCGGAGGATCCACCCCACACCGTATACGACCACATGGCACCGCTCCGTTTGGAGCCCCGCACGCGATATTTTTTTCCGTACCGCTGTTTAGCGAACGTTGCTTCTGATTGGTTTAACCCCTATGCATATGTTGCATACTGATGTGTTTTGTCGATAACTACCTCAACATAACCCCACACCATACCACACTCTTTCCTCAATTAATAGTAAAAAAAATTTAATACGAGATTCGATAGGAGATTCGAACCTGCAATCTCTCGATTTATAGCACTACGTCTTAACCACTAGACTACCAAACGACTCGACTCTGTTGCAGTGAAACAATGAATATTCATTTACAATGCACCAATCGATGAAGCCCCATAGCGTGCTCCGCACTGCACAACTCTATGGGGCGGAGCAAGTGAATCAGCTCCGCACTGCACAACCCTACGATGCGGAGCAAGTGAATTTGCTCCGCACTGCACAACCCTATGGGGCGGAGCACCAGAATTTGCTCCGCACAACCCTATGGTGCGGAGCACGAGATTTTGCTCCGCACTGCACAACTATATGGGGCGGAGCAAGTGAATCAGCTCCGCACTGCACAACCCTATGGCGCGGAGCACGAGAATTTGCTCCGCACTGCACAACTATATGGAGGAGAGCTCCCCTCGGAGCTCCGCACTGCACAACCCTACGATGCGGAGCAAGTGAATCAGCTCCGCACTGCACAACCCTATGGTGCGGAGCACGAGAATTTGCTCCGCACTGCACAAACCGTACCTATGGGGCGGAGCACCAGAATTTGCTCCGCACTGCACAACCCTATGGTGCGGAGCACGAGAATTTGCTCCGCACTGCACAACCCTATGGTGCGGAGCAAGTGAATCAGCTCCGCACTGCACAACTATATAGAGGAGAGCTCCCCTCGGAGCTCCGCACTGCACAACCCGACGATGCGGAGCAAGTGAATCAGCTCCGCACTGCACAACACTATGGTGCGGAGCAAGGGAATCTGCTCCGCACTGCACAACTCTATGGAGGAGAGCTCCCCTCGGAGCTCCGCACTGCACAACCCTATGGTGCGGAGCAAGGGAATCAGCTCCGCACTGTACAACGCAATGGAGACTTGCTCCGCACTGCACAACCCTATTGTGCGGAGCAAGGGAATCTGCTCCGCACCGCACAACTCTACGATGCGGAGCGAATGAATCAGCTCCACACTGCACAAACCTATGGGGCGCCACCGCGGAGCGGGAACCCGGATGCAGACGTAAGCAACACGCCAGCCTCGCAGCCACCCACGAGGTCCGATCCATCACCGGCGCAACCGACGACCACAGGGCCAGAGAAGCAGGAGCCCTCCGGGGGAGGTCGAAGACCGATGATGCTTCCAGATAAGTTTGACGGGGTTTCCTCGTGGTCGGATTACCTGATCCATTTTGAGAGCGTTGCCAGAGTCAACCAGTGGAGCGAGTCCGAGAAGGCAATGTTCCTGGGCTCCCATCTGAAGGGCTCGGCACGGGAGGCTCGGAGGCTCGGAGGCTCGGACGGAGTACCTCCGTATCCTAGATATGGCACCGGAGGCTCGGACGGAGTACCTCCGTATCCTAGAGTACTTCGAACAGCGTTTCGGAGTCACGGCCCAAGTTCCACTGCATCGGGCACAGCTGTCGATGTGCACCAGACGTCGGGACGAATCTATCAGTGGCCTGGGGCAGTCGATCAGGCGGTTGGTTTCCAAGAGCTACCCGAACCTCCCCACGCAAGCTCGGGAGGACCTGGCTGTGGATGCTTTCCGGAATGCATTAGGTGACGAGCAGCTGCAACGCCACGTTTTTTCGAGAAAGGCGACGACCCTGACCGAAGCAATCACCCTGGCAACGGAGATGGAGGCTTTCCTGGATTCCCAGGTACAGAACAGGAAGGGAAAACAAGGAACCAGGGAAGTGAGGTCGGTAGTGCAGCTAGCGCAACCTACATCAGACAGGAACACTGCGAGCACAGGCTACGCGCGTAGACCGCTCGACCGGTCGATGGTGGAGTGCTTTGGGTGCCACGAATTCGGGCACTTCCGGCGCGGTTGTCCACGTAGGAAGCCGAGCCAGCGGACAGCCGGGGGAAGACCACCAGGACGGAACCAGACGACACCGAATGTGCCGCTGGGGGGAAACTACATTGCGGGGAAAGTTGTGTCGACGCCTGTCTGCTTCTTGCTGGACACGGGAGCTTCGGTGAGCCTAATTTCGGAACGCATCTATGACGAACTTTACGGACCCGGGAAGCCAAACCTCCAGCCTCCGCCCCCGACTCTGCAGGCAAGCGGATGGGAGCCCCTTGCAGGTCCGGGGGAGGGCTACTTTTGAACTCCAGATCGGAGATCAGGTCTTGAGCCACGCCTGCATTGTGGCTAAAATTGAGCCGGATGTCATCCTGGGGATAGACTTCCTGTCGACATACCGTTGCCAGTGGCGGTGGGGGGACAATGGAAAGCCCGCGGCTTTAAGAGGCTACGAACAGCACCCATCGGTGGCAAGAGTTCATGTTGGACACAAGGTGATAATTCGAGGAGCGGTAAAGGAAATACAATGGATAGGGGTTGGGACGGTGTACCTAGGCGAGGCGGCGACGGGGTGGAGAAGATGTTGTCAGCCAGACGCAGCGGCTCCCCGCGAAGAGGAGGCCAGCGGGACGGAGAGAGACCTACTGAACCAGGAGACGCGGCCGGCCAGAGAGGGCCCAGGAGATAAAGTGGAAATTGAGGACCTGGCGACGCGGCCGCCGCCGGGAAACCCCGAGGAGGACGCGGAAGCAGGAGACCGGGAGGCGCCCCGCCACGAGGGCGTGCCCCACAGCTGAGGGCGGTTCGGAACCCGCCCCTGGTAAAGACGCGGAAGCAGGAGACCGGAGGCGCCCCGACAGCAGGGCGCTCCACAAACAGCGGAGAGCGGGCCGGAACCCGCCCCCTTATAAGGATGAGCAACGCCCAGTGCAGCCACTGCAACCGGCGGTTCACCCGCTCGTCGAACCTGATGAGGCACCACCGAACAGCGTGCCCGACGCTACACCCGACGATGCCGTTCGAGTGCCCGTTCGGTTGCGGGAGGAAGTTCTACCGGGAGGACATGCGGCAACGCCACCTCCAGTACTGTGCCTGGTGACTAGGGAGGGTGGCGACCGTGACAGCCACCGACGAACTGGAAGTGTACGCCAGCGACGACGAGCTGGACGGTAAAGGCAGGGAGCGGAGGGGGGCTGGCGACCACACGGAGCCGCCCCCAGCCGCTGCGGCACTCCGGCCGGAGTCCAATCTGTCGGAGCCGCCAGTTCGTGGGGGAGATAGCACCACCTCGGAGCAACCCCCGGTCGCTTCTGCACCCCAGCCGACTCCACCTTCCCCCGGCCGCTGGCACAGGGGAGAGGACCACGCCCGGAGAGCCCCGATGTCGCCCCCATCGCGCCATCGGCACCACGAGGGGACCCGGTCCCGGACGAGATCTCCGCCGCGTCTGCGAAGGCAGCCGCCAGAGGGGAGCCGCATCCGGCCGGAGCGGTCCCCGACTTCACCCCCATGTGTTTCTTTTTCTAGCCATGCTACCATTTGTAAAGGAAGCGTCTCCCCGGCGAGACGGTGGGGTTCGCTGCCTGCTTTGGGGACAAAGCAGGGTCCTCGAAGGGGGCTGTGTAACGCCGTTTCCAATCGGCTAGCAGAGGGCGCCAGCTCCATTCCACGGTTAGGCCGGCTGACGAGCTGAGGGCGCTAACACTGTTCCACGGAGCCGGTTGGCGCGAGCCCCTGCTAGAAGGTTGGGATACCCGTCTCGGCGGGAGACGTTTCCTGAGCGCCATCTTTTGTTTTGATAGTTGATGAGGAAGGATTGACCCAAATAAACGTGCAGTGTTTTCTTGCTGAATTTTAATTTTCTGTGTGTTCTTGCTTGTGCCGAGTTTCTTAACAAGTAGGATACATTCTTGTTACAATACCTACTTAGGAGTTCAATTCAACTATAATGGTCTTTTTAATAAAGCTATTAAAAACAGATTTTATATTTGGGGATTCAAAACTTGACGTTGTTCACGACTATACCTACTTAGGAGTTCAATTCAACTATAATGGTATTTTTAATAAAGATATTAAGAAACAGGTGGACCAGGCCAGACGTGTTTTGTTTAGTCTCAAAGCCAAAGCAACCAGACTGGACTTACCAGTTGATATTCAGTGTCATATTCAATTTGACCAAATTGTTATACCCAAGTTCTTTTATATGGATGTGAAGTCTGGGGCTACTCAAATATTGCTTAGGTTGAGAGTTTTCACAGGAAATGTTTAAAAGCAGTCAATAATGTGGACGTGGAAAATGCTTGCTGTGGACGGGTTGACATTAATCGCTCGCATAGTGGCATTAGCAAGAGAACAGGTGTGTGTAATAAGGACGTCGAGGACACCTGTTGCAAACAGAGTCAAGTTCATAATGGTAGAAACTTTGAATTGCCAATGGCGAGTTAACTACCGTACTGCTAATTGTATTGTTTACGGAGAGCTGAGTAGATTAGTATAGAGCTAAAGCACACTGTTCATTTACGTATGTTTAATTTTTGGATTCGTATTCCAACACACTTTCCAACACAGAATTCTGATTTTTTTTATTGACCACAATCCTCCACATGTCCACCTCCTCTCTCCAAACAAAGTTGACATCAGTTGCGCATGTCTCACGGTGTCTGGATCTTCTTGCAAACTGTCCACATCTCGCTGAATCCTGTCACGCGCAGATCTAGCATGTTGTGCGGTGGCGTTGTGAAAACCTTGTTCTTTAAAGAAGTCGCAAGGGGTGAGGTAATCACTCGCTCGTGAAAATTATTGAAGGCGATATCGAACAACAATGAGATGGTGCGCTGGTGCACCATCTTGCGCCTGCCACAGATAACGGAATGCTGTGAACAACATGCGCCGCTGATGTCAACTTTGGAGAGAGGAGGTGGACACGTGGAGGGTCGTGGTGGATTTTAAAAAAATCAGATGTGTGTGGTTGAATGTGTTGGAAAGTGTGAATAAATAAAATCCAATCAATGAATAAAATTGTGTCGTTTTGTGTGTCAATTTTGTTCGATTTTATTCAACATGAAAGTAAACCAACCCCCATTTTCCACCTTAATTTCAAGACCTAGAAAGGTAACCCTCTGCTTTAAGATGGTACCATGCTCTTTACTTGCAAGTGTACAGTCTGGTCAAAGCAACCTTTCAAAGTTGGATTACCTTTTTTTTAAAACACCCTGTACTAACACCTTGCAATTCAAAACTCTATTCCACAGGTGTATGAGAAACAAAATTAAGATTTCTTTTTAACTGATTTTTGTCACAGGACTACTTGCCAAATTTGGGACGTGTGTGAATTGGGAAGAGCTACTGTACTCACTCCAACGACAATGGCAGGTATTTTTTTTAAGAAGCCATCAGAAAACATCTGAAGATTATCTTTGTTCGCTACAAACTGTAAATTTAGGCCTATTTGTCCAAAGTTGAACATTTACACCAGTTGGATTCAATATTTACCTCTAAATCTCTGGTTATTAGACTTTGTGTGGCCATTTCCCCTGGACAGGCTCGTGGTACACTTCGTTCCCCTTGGATGATATGCTGCGGGATCAAGTTCACAATGACTTATGTTACTTTTTATCGTATTGTTTTATCGTATCGTTTTTACATTCAGGGCCCCGTGGGAGACCACATATTATGTGAATGAGTCACCCTGATTAAAGATCAGATATACATGTACACTACTCTCAATAAGCATGATAAGTTAGGGATATTGGTATGTTTTGGAGTGTGGTTCAATTTTGGAGTTTTAATTTGTTAAATGACTGTTTGCACCTATTTCTGTGACACAAAAAAAATACTCCAGATATGTATTATTATCAACTTCAAATTGCATATTTTCAGATGTATCGCCTTAGAATTAAACAATGCGAATTTCAGTACCGGGTATTTTCACCGTCTGCGTCAATTACTGCTTGGCAGCGACGCCTCATACTCATTATTAACCGCATGATATTGCTCTTGGGAAGTGCATTCCACTCCTCCTCAAGCACTGGATGAGGCGTTGATAACGATTGACAATGTCAAATAATGGGCTGGTATATAAAACAAAGAGCAGGGGCCCAATACAAGACACCTGTGGTACCCATACTCCAAATCAAATTTCTCTGATAATTTACCTTTTACCAAAACTTGTTTGATCGTGCCTTTGAAGTTGCTCCTACTACGTTTATGGAATAGTATGCCTAATCATCTAAAGCGGGCCTCACACTGTGCGATTTTTTCCACGAATTGGTACGATTACCAGAGACTGTCTATAGACTCTACACACAGTCGTACTTAATCGTAGCTAATCGTAGGAAATTCGTGGCAAACATCGCACAGTGGAGGTGTTGACAGTATGAACTTGTTTAAGTCATGTTTAAAAACGTATTTATTTATTACTGTTGCTTTTTCTTAAATTTATGTTTTTATATATTGACAGCGCACGTGAACATACATACATGACATACATGGAATGAGCGCTATTTAAATGTATTTTTATTATTTATTATTATTATCAGCAGAAATGCAGATGCCCCACTTTTGAACCGTTGACAAAAACGAAAACCCGCTTTTCTGCTGGCAAAAATAGCGTGAGAACAAATAATTCTAACATTCTTGTTTTGTTTGTCAATTCAAAGTTCCCTATTTTACCACACCGGCGGGCGTGAGGGATTATACCAACCATCAAAACTACCACAAATGGAGTGAGTTCATCTCTGAGTCAATAGATGAAACGATAAAAGCGGAGGAACTGATCGTAGGGACTGGTAAATGTCAGTTCTACAACTCTGAACTCAAGCCAGCAGGACGGGACAAAGCCAGCCTTAAAAGTGCGTTTAATCAACTCATCAATAGACGAATTTCACATTAGCCCGGTCTGTGCGAGCTTTATTATAATGACAGGGAGGGGGGGGGGGGGTGGAGGGGGTGAGGGGAGGGGAGGGGTAGGGGGAGGGGAGGGGGGGGGGGGGGGGGGTGGGGGGTGAGGGGGTGAGGGGAGGGGAGGGTTACCAAATTTTTCCGACTGCTGCTGGGCCTTCGCGGATTCGCTCAGCGAGGGCCCGGGGGAGAGGGGGTAGGGGGAGGAGGGTGCTAGTGGGCAACTAGTGCCAACATAATATAGATATAT